>PVKN010037223.1:0-11284 GCA_004027915.1 Capromys pilorides
TTTTATTTATTTATTTATTTGTTTGCTTGTTGTGTTTGTTTGTTTCTTTATTTATTCATTTTGTGGCTGGCTCAGCCTGCCCTGGTGGTGGCGCTGGCGCAGCATGTGGTGCCGGGGATCGAACTGCAGTCCCCGCAGTCGCCTGAGCCCTCCTAAGCAGGCGCTTTAGACCACTGAACCATCTCGCCGGCCCCTCTAGTTCTTTCTTGAATGATGGACATATTCTGTATCTGCACTGTCCAATATGATAACCAACTAGCCATATGTGGCCACTAAATTCTTGAAATAGTTCAAGGAGCTGGATTTGCAATTCTGCTTAGTATCAAGAAATATAATTATATGCAGCTACTGGCTGCTGTATTGGTGCAGTTCTGTAGCTTGATAGGCATTTGACAAAATTCATCCAACCGTTCATTTCAGATTTATGCATTCTGCAGTTTATACATTAAACCACAAAAAGGAGATAAATAGAAGGGATTTGGTGGCAACTTCTTAAAACGAGAGCAAGAGGCTGGGAGACAGCAGTACAGTGCCTTCCTGGCAAGTACGAGGTTCCGAGTTTCATTTCCAACACCAAAAAGCAGAAAAGATTGAATGTGGCCCATGTACCTGTAATCCCAGAATTTGGGGAAGCTGTGGCAGGAGGAGTGTGAGCACAAGGCCAGGCTAAGCAACACTGCAAGTTCAGGGCTGCCCTGGGCTGCACGATAAGACCCTGTCACTAAAAGCCAATAAATGAATAAATAAATAAAACTCATCCAGCAAGAACATTAGCAATGAAAACAGAGAAAGACTACCTAGATTCTTTAGCTTTGTGATCCAAAACTCCAAGCATGTTTGACATTGAGATTGTCCTTTTCCCTGATCAAACTAATAAAAGCTTAAAAAAAAAAAAAAAAAAGAACTCCAAGCATGAACACAAAGGTGTCAGAGCTATGAGAAAGCAACACGTGAGAGGCCCTGCCTCCTCCCAGGAAGACGGGCTCAGCGTCTTTGGCTGCCCAACAGGACAGCGCACTGGCTCTCTCCTCATCCAGGGTCTTCTATTTTTACAACTTTCAAATCCAGCATACTCGGTTCATTTGGGAGAACTGAATGGGAGGCAAATGGAGAAAACTGACTTCCTGCCCAGGAGATGCTGTAAAGGGATCTGATTAGTTCTCATTTGTGAGACAGAAATATTGAGCAGCACTTTCTTTATGTCTTCCGTCTCTCCTTAGGAAAAATAGAAAACAAATCATGATTTAAAGACCGTAGTAAGGGCCAGCTAGATAGCTCAGTGGACTATCGCGCCTGTTTAGGCAGAGCGCAACGGCCTGAGTTCGATCCCCTGTGCCAGGGCGCATTGAGACCATGATTGAGAGTGGGCGTGGTGGCGTGGGCCGTAATCCCAGCACTTGGGAGGCTGCAAACAGGAGAAATCACTACGAGTCTGACCTACATAGTGAGACTATGGAGACTAAATATATAAAAAATAAATTAAAATTAAAATTTAAAAAAGACAGTAGTAAAGACAGATCCCACTCTGTGGTGTGCGGATCTGTCTATAACAACCCAGCTCGTACCAAACCAAGCCCAGGTTTGTTACTTTCCACAGCGTGAGCCCCGCCCACCCTGCAGCGTGAGATCTGAAGGCGAAGGCCAAGGCTTGAAGTGCTAAGCCAAACCCCAAGCCAGGCAAAGACGCAGTTGGCTCCCATCAGCTGCGTGAACCCAGCTCCTGGTCTGCTCGCGCCAGTCTGTCACGAAGACCCTGAATTCTCTTAGTTTTGATTCCGTTCATTAGATGATAAATGGAAAAGACTCATGAAGTCTTTTCAGGAACTGCAGAACCTCAGGTCTGTCTAACAAGGCTGTCGCCCAATACTGGGTCCTCTTGTAAGACCAGTGGATCATTACACTGTTCTCTAACTTTTTAGAAAACCTAACTGCAGCTTCTGTTCATAAAGAGTGGTAAGGAATGCAGCTAAGCTGTAAAAGCAGCATAAAATACTGTACTTGAGAGGTGGTTTTTCAAACAGGTAATTAACCATATGTTTACACACTTTAATCTACTTTTAAATGTGAGAGAGATTGGCAAATGACTCAATAAAGAAGTGTTCTGCCTAAATTGCATAAAATGGTTGTTTACTGGGGTTCATCATTGTATACTAAGTAGACAAGTGATATGCAAATCCAGTTTAGTTTATTGGATGATAAATAGTACGCATATCTTTTGTCAGTGTTTGACTGCCAGGGTAGCCTATTGACTCCATGCTTTAGGCAACTTATTTTGTTTTTGCTTTTATTTTTGTTTCAAGGAGCAGTATAGACTGTTTTAAAAGTGTTCCTTCCAGAATAAACCTATGAAGTTACACAGCAGCAGGATCACCCCCGCCAAACAGATTGCAGCTAACGCCGATGGTATTTCAACAGTGCTTTCTTGCTGTGAGATTTCTTATACTGTATAAAGAAGGGAGCTTTTGTTCTCGTATCTAACACAGCTATTCCTTTATAAACTTTGTAAATAGTTCCCATAGCCACCATCAGCAATTCAAACAGGAAGGTCCATGATTAAAAGTAGCGATGCCAAGCTGAGCCTGGTGGCGCACACCAGCAGTCTGAGCAGCAGGCACAAGCATCATAAGTTTGAGTCCTACCTGGGGAACTTAATACCCTGTCTCAAAAAAAAAATTTTTTTTTTTTTTTTTTTTTTTGTCTTTTTTGAGACAGCATCTCACTGTGCAGTTCAGGCAGGCCTTGACCTCACTTTTGTAGCCCAGGCTTATAGCCTAATTAGCATCTCAAGAAGCAGGGAGCAATAAACAAAGCCCAGGGACAGCCGGAATCTGTTACTTGGGAATCCCGGAAAGCTGAGATTCCACGAGGCAGATAGCAGCTTCTCCTGCTGGCTCCCTGCTTGTTGTCTCCTCCCCGGCTTGGAATGTTGACAGTTAACATTTGTGTGAACCTAGTGATAGAGAAAAGGTGGAAGTCAATAGAGATCATGGTCACGTTCGTGACTATGCACATGGTCCTCCTTTACTAAAGTGATTATGCATGAGATCACGTTCACTAGCCCGAAATAAAGCTGAGCTGCTTCTGGGGTTCTATGCTCACTGAGTGATAAATCTCAATGAGTCTGAGCTACCTTTATTGGATCTTCTCATTGTTTCTTTTGGCTCTGACACAAAACACAATAAATGTGCGCAATGCAGGGCACAGAAGCCAACCAGGGGTGAGTTAAGAGAGGCCTGACCATATGGGAAAAGTTCACCCAGAGTAGGTGAGACCACCGGGAAAAGCTCAAAGTAATGGGAAATTCCACTTCAGTAGAAAAAGAGTATGTCCATCTTATTCAGACATTATTCAAAGAAGCAGGGGTAAAGGTGAAACCAAAAAGTTTTAAAGAATTATTTTTCCTTGTAAAAAGACATTGTTATTGGTTTCAGCCTAAGGGAAAGACTGCTCTAAACTTAAAAGTTTGGAAGCAGGTTATGAAAGCTCTGCACAAAGCACACCAGCAAGGAGAACTTATCCTTTTAAGTGTGTGGTCTTTATGTAACCTAATCTCCTTGGCGTTGGAACCCCTACAATCTGACTCTGAGGAATCGAGTCTGCAGCCAGTCTGAGGAATCGAGTCCTCAGACTTAGAAAGGCAATCTTACAGAGGGTTCAGTTGATGAGGACACTACAGAACATGAAGGCAGCACCATATCTCTTAATTTGTCCTTGTTGGGTGACACCAGAAGGAGCTATCTCTGAAAGCAGCACACATATGGGACCAAAACACACTTAGTATAAGGTAGGATCATAACCTTTTCTCTTAGGTCTAATTATTTAGGTGCATAATAACTAAGTTTTGGACTTTAAAGCCTTTACTGTGAAGTGCTAGGTAAACTTGTTCAGGCTTTTAACTATCCCTAATAGAACTTGGACAAACAGTGGTTACTCCGCCAGCTAGTAAATGCTCCTAGAGCAGCTGCCACTCTTTAAAGCAGAGGACAGGCTTCCCTAGCTGTTCTTTGGTAAATCCCCATTGAAGCCTATGGCTGATGGAATGTTGATCAGAGAAATGCTTGGATTCCTTTCTGGAGATGGATGTCTGGTTATATGAGCCAATAGAGCCTCAAAACGAGGGGTCATGGCCAGGGCTACTCTCTGGCTGATACCTAAAGTTGCTTGATGGCAACTGGCTCTTCACCACTAGAATATCTCCATTTACCTGTTGTACTTTTTTCTCTCTTTACTAGTAAATTAGAAATTCTACCCAAGCTTTTCAGTAGGACAGCATAATGAGTTATTCCTCCAGAAATTAGGCTGCACTAGCTTGCAGTAGCTACATTCTACAGTGGCTATTACGGGAAATGATTTACATCTGTACCTTACACGTTAAGAGATTTTTGTCAGCTTTACAGTTTTTACCAACATGTAAAATGTGATGCTAAGTGACACATATAAGTTTCACCTGTTAGCTTCAAATTTAAATCTTGTCCAGTTGCTAAAAATGTTTATTTAGGTGATTAGATGGAAAACACAAGGGTCTGGAGAATTGGCTCAGTGCATGGGGCCAGATCCTCCAGTCAGTGGTTCTATCTGTCTCTAAAAGTGATCTTTGTATCCTAAAAAGTATTCAATTCTAATTGATGTTTTTATGCAGTAGTTATGCTTTCTTCCATAGGCATTCCTGTCACCGGACCTTATCTTTATCATCTTTGTTGTAGTCATTGCTCTTTACTTGTGAAAATCATTTTGAATGTGTTCATAATTATCCTGCTGATACTATTATTTAGCCCATGTATGTTTAATAGTTTCTTTGGCTTTATCTTCTCCAGATTTAAAGTGATTCTACCTACCCAACATAAAAATGCCTGGTGTCTATTGAGGACCTTTAGATAGGACCTCTGGAGAGTATCTCTGACTGCCGGTTCACAACTACGATCCCTTTCAGCCTGAAGAAGCCAGAGTGGTCATCAGCCATAAATTCCCTCATGGCAATTTGGGTTACTTCTTCAGAGAAGAGAATGTTGTAGGTAGCTGAATCAGATAGAAATAATATAGGCAGTTAGATAGGGCCAGGCCCTCAAGGAGACAATATAAAAGACAAGGTGACTTCACAACTTGAGAGAGACAGATGCTCTTCACTGTGGGCCAGACCTCAAGACAAAAGAGGGAACTCCCTGGCTAATATTACAGCTATATCTGTATTCTCAGGATAAGAACTAGAATCTGGTTTCCTGTACAACTACATTGCCTCTGGCAAGACTCCCCTTCCATGATGCTGTTCCAATAGACTCTAAAGATAAGTGATTTAGGACAAATCGTTATGTTGAGAAGTCAAATTGTTAAACTATAATGTATTACTGCTGAGATCCTATCTCTTCAACAACATATTGATGACACTTTTGCAAAACAATTGTCAGAATTGTCTGGCACTGATCTGTTACAAATGGCATTGAAAACCTTAATCCTTTTCATGTTACCCCATGGTTTAGTGGAAGCGTAGTAGTACGTTGTCTCTGTACTGTTTGGCGATAAGGAGAGATCCATCAACAAGTTATGGATCAAAAGTCTGCAGTCCTCACCCTGATGCTTCAAGAAATTATTTTTCAGCATAAAAAAGAAAAGCGGGGAAATGTAGCCTAATGAGCATCTCAAGAAGCAGGGGGCAATAAACAAAGCCCAAAGACAGCTGCAATCTGTTACTTGGGAATCCTAGAAAGCTGAGATTCCACGAGGCAGATAGCAGCTTCTCCTGCTGGCTCCCTGTTTGTTGTCTCCTCCCCTGCTTGGAATGTTGACAGTTAACATTTGTGTGAACCTAGTGATAGAGAAAAGGTGGAAGTCAATAGAGATCATGATCACGTTCATTTGTGACTGTGCACATGGTCCTCCTTTACTAAAGTGATTATGCATGAGATCACGTTCACTAGCCCTAATAAAGCTGAGTTGCTTCTGGGGTTCTCTGCTCACTGAGGGACAGTTGACACAGGGTTTGGTGGTGTGCACCTGTAATCCCAGCTCTTGGGAGGCTGTAAACAGGCGGATCACTGATCTAGTAGTGAGACCCTGAACACCCTGTAGACCCTTCCCTAAAAAAAATACAAAAGAAAAAAAAAGATTTTTGCGGGGCCGGGGAGATAGCTCAGTAGAATAAGCACTTGCCTGGCAAGTGCAGGGTCCTGAGTTCAATCCCTGGTACTGCAAAAAAAAAAAAAGGACCTGCCAGGAAAACAAGGTGTAGCATGAGTTTAGAAGCAAGAACCCTTGAAAATGAGCCCTATTGCAAATCTTTCACAGCAAAATCCATTGGGCTCAGTTAAAACCATGTCTGTTCTACAACCATTCTAGAATTCAGTTCCCAGGTATATCTGACTTTAGAGAAAATGCAGTGTTAATTGAGCTCCTACTGTATTAAAGGTACAATTCTAAGCACTGGGGGTAAAATTAAGCCATGATTTCTGCCCTCAAAGGCTCATAATTTAATTGTAAAGGTACTTGTAAACAATGACAAACAGAAATACTTTCATAAAAGTATACGAACACTGCAAGTGTTTGCATCCAAGAGGAATAATCGATTCTGTGGGGAGCCTAGGAACTCTAGCCAAGAAGACTGTGTTAGCTGGAATTTGGAACTAAAAATAAAAGACAAGAAGAGCCATAAATGCAGTATGTACACATGGTACACTGGGAAGAGTATCAGCGTGACCATGGAGCAGCCAGAGGGCAGAGAATGGCCAGAGAGAAAGTTGGGACAATAGGCTGAATTCATATCCTCAAGTTAAGACTTCTTTCAGTAAAGGACCATGAAAGGGTTTTTAATAAGAGAATGAGGCAATAAGATTTATATTTATGTAAAATTTTTGTTCATTCAAGAAATACTGGGAACCTATACTGTGCTATGCATAATCTTGGGTGCTGGGTTCATCCAGTTTTTGCCTTTTTGTGGATTTTCTCGTTTGTTTGTTTGTTTGTTTGAGATAGAGTCTTGCTAGGTAGTCCCAGGCTGCCCTCCAACTCACAGAGATCCTCCTGCCTCAGCCTCCGAAGTGCTGGGATTACAGGTGTGCACCACCACACCTGGCTAGACCTTACGTAGACCTAACTCTTTTCTTGGGCATAGCTGATAAAATCAGAATTAGGGATCTCACTAAAGTTAGATAACCCACAAACAGCCAGGGCCCTATGAGTCATGCCAGCAAAGAAAGTGAACTTTTTGCAGCATAACCCACAGAAAGAGGAAGAGAAAGAACAGGTTGAGATGAACAACTTTGTAGTAAAACTAAAGTGATATGCTTCGTTGAATGAACCTATAAAAGATATCAGAAACCTTTTAAAGAAAGAAATATGTGCCATGTGGGACTTGGTGGCACATGCCTATAGTTCCAGCACTCAGGGAGCTGAGGTACAAGAATCGCCATGAGTTCAAGGTTAGCCTGGGCTACACAGTGAGTTCAGCACCAGCCTGAACTATGTAGCAAGACCTGGTCTCAACAAAGAGGAAATACACAGGTGCCAAACAAAAGAAAATGAGGTAGAAGAGCAGGAAGTTCACCTGTCATCATTTTCATCTCCTTCCCATGGAAAAGTTTATTAAAAGTAGAAGTTTGTTTATTTTTTAATCTGTGTATATTTATCACTGGAAATTTTAACCAACATTAACTTGAAATAGTTGTAGAAATTAGAAGAAAATAAAAACTAAGAGACATCACTGAAAATGGTGATATAGACAAGGAGCCTGAGGCAGGAGAATCCCTGTTAATTGGAGGCCGGCCAGGGCTACATAAGCAAGTTCAAGGTTAGCCTGGGAAAACTGAGGCGTAGAGACTCACTTGGTTAAGAGTTCACATGTCACCCCACGTCTGTTCTACATGTAGTATTTGTCAGTTTAACTTCATCAAGTTTAAGCTGGGCTGTGGGGGTACACGCCTGTAGTCCCAACACTTGGGAGGCTGAGGCAGGAGAACTGGTGCAAGTTTGAGACCAGCTTGGTGAGCTTCGTTACCAACACCCAGCTTAAGGGAATTTAAATGTCAATTAGTTGCCCTATGATGCTTTATCCAAGTTGGCTTTGGCCATGAATACAGTGTCTCTTGAATGGCAACCTCCGCATGACATCTTCCTGCTTTTCCCACATTTGTTCTGTCCCAGAGCCCTTTCTCTGCCATGGGCTCTAGGGAGTTCGCAAAGCCCAGAAGCTCCAATGTCTTCACCTATAAAAATCAGGATGAAATATTCAATTTATGCGATTACAGTGAAAACTGCATGAGAATTTGAAGAACTTGAAGGTCAGGGCCAGTGAGACAGCTCAGTGAACGGAGCTCCTACGTTGGCAAGTGCAGGGCCCAGGCCATCCCCAGTCCCACAGGCCACACGGGCCCTGCGCCAGGGTACTGAGCCTGCAGCTGAGTCCAGGCATGGGAGGCATGGTGGTGCTGCCTGTAATCCCAGCACTGGGGAGGCTGGAAACAGGAGCACCACTAGGAGTCCGAGCTGCATAGTAAGACCCTGTACCAAATATATAAAAAAATACATTTCACTCAAGAACTGTAGTTGCCTTCCATCTCCTGACACATCAAATCCTTTTTTTTGTCATTTTGAGACAGGACCTCACTGTGCAGCTCAGGCTGGCCTTGGGCTCACTTTTGTAGCCCAGGCTGGTCTCAAACTCACGCTGATCCTCCTACCTCAGCCTCCCAGGTACTGGGATTACAGGCATGCGCCGCCATGCTTGGCCCTTGACACATCAAATCCTAGTTTTGTCTGTGGCTTTCAAAGTCAGCCTTGACATGACAACATCCACCTCATTCGGCTTACTTTATTTCTTGCCTTGCCCGGCAAGTTTTCTCTCTGTCTCAGAACATGTAGAACATGGGCAGCTTTCTTTTTCTCTTTTTTCCATTGCTTTTTTTTTTTTTTTTTTTTGGTACTAGGAATTGAACTCAGGGCCTTGCACTTCCAACAAGCATTTGTGCCACTGAGCTATATCCCCAGCTGTCCACGTCTTTAAAACTAAGGTTAAGTTCACTCTTCTCCATTAAAGCCCCTTACACTTACGTTGTTCTTTCTTTCTGTGAACTGCTGCTCCATTGCATTTGTTACATTGTATGATACTTTACAAATTCTGTGACACATGCTAGATTTCACCTTTCATCTACCTCCTCAACTCATTAAAAACACAGGTCGTGTCTTAATTTCTGCTGTATCTCCAGTCCCCCAAAGGACCTAGTGGAGCCCAAAGAGCTCATGGCAACTCTTCAACAAATACTTGCTGCCTGATTGAAGAAAATAAGCTCATAAGAAAACTGTATCCTGGGTCCTGTATTAGAAAATGCATTTACAAACATTGCTAATACTTAATCCAAGAGACAGGTGTGGCATTTATTATACATAACAAAATAACGTAACATCTCACGTTATTTAGCTAGGTGTGGTGGGGCACACCTGCAAGCCCAGCACTTGGGAGGCCCAGCACAGCGAGTCTGAGACCAGCCTGGGCTACATAGTGAGTTCAGGGCCAGCTTTGAACTACAGAGGCAGACCCTGTCTCAGAAAACAAACAAACAAAAAACACAATCAAACAATCTTAGTTGTTTTACGAGTACGTGGCTTGTCTCCACTGGAATGTAGACCTCATAAAGGCAGGGGTTCTGTCTGTCCTATTCACAGCTGTATTCCAAGTCCTTAATAGAGTATCTCATGTGCGTGATAGGCTCTCTTTTTTTAGGCTCTTAATAATTATTGAGTAAAATAGCTAAGCCAAAACCAGACTAAAGCCGTGGGGTTTTGCCTCTTAAGCCGGTATAACTTCCAGAGACTTCACTTAACCTTTTATGAAAGCTGTACCTTTGGAACTACAAGAATTGATGTTCAGGATAATGACATTAAACTGCACTGTAAGATTCTCTCTAATCAAAGAAAAACTTCAGTTCAATAAACTAAACTAATTAAAGAAGAGATGTCATAGTATATTACTATGTTAATACATTGAGAAAGATTTCCAACTCAAGACTTTCTGCTTTTCTCTTTAGTTAACCAGAAAATTAAATTAACCCAGAGATCTTCATTCCCCAAAAGCCCTTGTTAATTGGGATTGTTCTATAAATCTCTGTTATTAGCCGAGTTTGTCGTCTCTTTCATTACCCTGTTTACCAGGGCCATCTGAGCAGGGTGTCTTTGCTCATGTGCTGGTGTTGGCCTCCTAGTGAAAAGAGAAACATTTCCTCAATTCTCATTTTGTTCTCCTGTTTTTTGACATGGATATATTGTATGCTATTAATATCAAATCTTAGTTTCCTCATATAAATTCCCTGTTTAAAGTAGAGATAATAAAATAAAATAAAGTAAGATTGAAAAAAAGTAAGAATGGGCCGGCGAGATGGTTCAGTGGTCTAAAGCGCCTGCTTAGGAAGCTGAGGCAACTGCAGGGACTGCGGTTCGATCCCCGGCACCACATGCTGCGCCAGCCCCACCTCCAGGGCAGGCTGAGCCAGCCACGAAATAAATAAAGAAGCAAACAAATAAATAAATAAATAAAATTTAAAAAGAAAAGAAAAAAAGTAAGAATGATATTACTGACTTGGCTATTAAGTATAATAATTAAATGTAAGATCTATTTAAAGTAATAGGGCTGGGAGACAGCTCAGTAGAATAAGGGATTGCCTGGCAAGCTCAAGGTCCTAACTTCAAGCCCCAGTACCACAAAAAAAAAAAAAAAAAAAAGTAACAGGAAAAATAAATAAATAAATAAAGTAATAGGAAAGGGGCCAGGGAGACAGCTCGGCAGTCTAAGCACCTGAATGGCAAGCGCAAGGACCTGGGTTCCATCCCTGGTACCTCAGACCATGCCAGCCCCACACCGAGCCACTGAAACTGTCATGGAGGTGCACACCTGTAATCCCAGCCCTGGGGAGGCCGAGATAAGAGAATCACTATGAGCCTGAACTGTGTGGCGAGACCCTGCACCAAATATGTAAATGAATCAAAGATTAAAAAATAATGATAAAGTAACAGGAAAATTGAAAACAACTTAAAAGTCCATCCATAAGGTATAGATTACAATCTATCCATACAGTGGGCCACTCCATAGTAATAAAACAGAAGGATCCTGTTTACCAGTAAAGTACAAAAAGATCTCCAAGTGGAAAAAAATACGGTTCAGAACGTGTGGGTGGCATGAACTCTTAAATGGAAGTGTACAGTCCAGTGTGTTAGTGTGCGGTCATCGTGTCACCTTCATCAATCTTAGGACATTTTTATCATCCAAGAGAGAAACTCATACCGATTAGTACCCCCCTCCAGGCCC
>PVKN010037224.1:0-11264 GCA_004027915.1 Capromys pilorides
ATTCCCTAGGTTCATCTCTCCCATACCCATTTCTCCAGTTTCTCCAGGTTTGTTTGTTTGTTTGTTTGTTTTCAGTAACGGGGATTGAACTGAGGACCTTGTGCTTCCCAGGCAAGTGCTTATTACACTAAGCTATCTCCCCAACCTCTCATACCCATTTCTGTGAAGACATAAATGTTAGTAATTTCCCTGGGGTTTTTCTCATTGTAAAATGAGAATACTGATGTGGACTGGGACTGGACCTCTGGATGTCATGAGAATTAAGTAAAATAATATTTATAAAGTCCTGGACCAGCTAGACAGTTCAGTGGTCTAAAGCGCCTGCTTAGGCAACCACAGGGACCGCAGTTCGATCCACCGCACCACACACTACGCCAGCCCTACCCCCAGGGCAGGCTGAGCCAGCCATAAAAAATAAAAATAAAAATAAATTCTTTAAAAAATAAAATATTTATGGGCCGGCGAGATGGCTCAGTCCCCACCGGCACCACATGCTGAGCCAGCCCCACCCCCAGGGCAGGTTGAGCCAGCCATAACACAAATAAGGTTTGAAAAAGTAAAATAAATATATTTATAAAGTCCTAAGCCATCGAATGTCAACACTTTTTCAGTCATAGCCAGTGATTAGCAACTTTGTGGATAGCAGCCATTGTGTATGGTTGCTTCTCGTGCTTCCGTTGCCTCCCCTGCAAAACGGAGGTATTACTGAATAGAGAATATTGTGGTCATGCTTTGGACATTACCTCTAATTGAGTAGGTGCCCAGCAATTATTATCCTTCAGGCTTAGATTGAGCCCCTGTGCCTTAGGTACCATGTAGGCCACATGATATAGGACAGATAGGAAAGGACTATTTTAAGTGAAAGTGGCTAAAAAAATGAAAATGTTATTTAAGAAGTCCCTAAGCTGAGGTAGGTGATTGAGAAAAAAGAGTAATCAAACACAAGTTTCCACTTCCTTAATAACAAACTAAGACCAGGTGTGGTGGTCCACACCTGTGATCCCAAGACTGAGGCAGGAAGATCAGTTAATGTTCAAGGCCACCATGAGTTACATAGCAAGACTTGTCTCAAAACAAAAAACATACAAACCATTAAAGTGGCTCCTGTGGTTAATGTCTCTCATGTACCCAGGGGGACCCCGGAGGACCAGTAGTGACAGTTAACTTGCACATCTTGTGTCTTCCTTAGCAGAGACAGCAAGCCAATGTTAGTGATTCACCACAAGTAGGTTCCAGTGCATGATAAAGTTGGGAGAAAGAAATCTACACAAAAGAAGGCAGAAGAGAAATAATGTAGTTGGAACAACTAATAGTAAACAAATTTTTTGTTTGTTTTTTTGTGGGACTGGGGTTCGAACTCACAACCTTGCACTTGCCAAGCAGGCACTTGTGCCATGGAGCTATCTCCCCAGCCCCCATAAACAAATTTTTGAGGTAATGCATTAACTGACAATGCAAAAACAATTTCATGAGGTATCCTGAAGTAACACTGGGTGGCGCCTTTTTTCCCTTAGGCCAAGGCCAAAATTCTGTTGACTCAAATGGAAAGCTACTAAGGCCCTGAGGGGAAGGGGGGATAAAAGGCCACTGAGAAAGCCACCTCACCCCCTTTACTCTTTACCATAGCCCTCTTCCCACTCGACATCATCCCGCAAACGATGAATTTCAAAGAACAGATAGGGCAGCTCATGTGAATCCAGTTTGGCTAAGACAGACAAACTCAGGAAAAAAAAAAAAAAAACCTCAGGCCTACAGTCCAAGGACAGTGCCTTGTCTTGCCATGAGGCAGTCACAAGAGCATAGGCTCAACATGGCAGCATGGAAAACCATACCTGTACCTGTGCTCACCCAGATGCTTTTATCTTGGTAGTCAGGCTGTTTGTGGTAGCCATGGTCTGTGGTTCCTATTTGTCTGCTAGCATATGAAAGGTTGACTTTAGTATCAGAGAGGCAGTTTGGATTCTCTACATGAATCATGTACCCAGGATGAGTTATATTAAGGTCAAAGGTCTGGAAGTTGAGGATTTCCAGTATAAGGCTTGTTATCGTTTATGTCTAGTTGTACCCCCAAGGCCTCATGCAATCATGGGGCGGGGACTTCTAGAGTCTGAGACTTGATTCATGATCCACTGGGATTATATGTTTTAGTACGGATGGGATTAAGTGTGAGTCCTTCTGGGATTATGGGTGTGGCCTAAGGTGGATAGGTTGAGGCAGAGAGCCTGAATGCAATATAAAGAGAGACCGAGAAACAGACTCAGGCTGTTGCTCTCTGTGCCCTGGTTGGCCGGTTGCCTCTGTCATGATTGTTGCTGTTCTGCCGCCATGAGCTGGATGCTCTCTGCCCTGTTCCACTCAGCCTTGAACCAGCCGAATATGGCCTGAAACCTCCAGCAACTATAAGCTAAATAAACCTTTCCTTCCTTCATTTTGAGTGTCGGGTATTTGTCCCAGCAACAAGTAAAAAGTAACTAAGACAAGGCTTTATGAAGATCACAACAGTTTTTGACACAATTTTCTTTATTATTTAAATGCTATTCCCTTGGTCTGTTTCCTGCTATTAATAGTTTGTTCTGAGAGTGTTGAGGGGCACATTGAGACAGGGTCTTTTTCTGCAATGCAGGCTGGCTTTGAACTTTCATATAACCTACACTGGCCTCAACTCACAGTGGGATCATAAGCATGTACCACCATGCCCCATGCTAGTTTGCTCTCTTAGTATAATTTTTATAGAGGAATGAGTGGTCTGTGTTTCATATTCCAAAGTATACTTATTTCTCTGTAGTCTGTAGGAGATCTAAATTGGAAGTTGCCAAAGTTGTGTATTAATCATAAAATCATGAATACAAGTATATCTATTCTAGCATTGAAATGGAACATTAAAAAAAGGAAAACATGAGCCAAGTATGATGCCACATGCCTATAGACCTAGTACTGTGAGAAGCTAAGGCAGGAGGATCACAAATTTGATCCCAGCCTGAGAAATTTAGTGATTGGCAAGACTGTCTCAAAATAAAAAATTAACTAGGCATGGTGGTACACACCTGTAATCCCAGCATACTGGTAAATTGAGTCAAGAGAATTGCAAATTTAAGCCCAGCCTCAGCAATTTAGCAAGTTAATAACTTAGACCTGCTCTCAAAAAATTAAAAAGGGGCCAGGGATGTGGCTTGGTGGTCAAGCTCTTAATCCCTAATACCACAAAATTTAAAAAAAAAAAACATGATTGTTGAAGTTCCTTTCAGTAGGAAGCTATGCAATATACAGGTTTTGTTATTTTACTGTTGGGAGTTTTGTTTTGTTCTGTTTTTGTAACACTGGAGATTGAACCCAGATCCTTCACACTGTACTACATCCATAGCCCTTTTTGTTTTGTTTTGGTTGGTTGGTTGGCTGGTTGGTTGGCTGGCTGGTTTGATTTGGTTTGGTTTTTAATTGCTTTGAGACAAAGTCCTGATAACCAAATTGCTCAGGCTGACCTCAAACTTGTGATTTTCCCTTCCTTGGGCTCCCTAGAATGTTGGGGTCACAGGCATGTATTGCCACACCAAGCTGGATTTCTCAGATTAGACTAAATTGTTGGAATTGGCTAAAAAACTGCTCAGTTCTAAGCAAGTACTCAACTATAAAATTTCATTCACTAACCCCCACAAGCCAGTCATTTCACTGGCTTTACAAATACAGATTTTAAAGGGCACTTAGAGTGTGATTAGACATGCCAGCTACTTAGAAGGCTGAGTCAGGAGACAAAAGTTTGAGGCAGCTTGGGCAATTAAGCAAGACTATGTCTCCAAATAATATTTAAAATAAAGGTTGAGGAACTGGGGAGATAGCTCAATGGCTTAAGCACCTGGCTGGCAAGCACAAGATCCTGAGTTCGATCCCTAATACCGCAAAAACATAAATTTAAAAAATAAATAAATAAGGGCTGAGGGTTCACCTCAGTGGTAGAGGCCTTGCCCAGAGACCTAAAATATTTTTAGGTACTTTTTTCTTCAATACTTGTTAACCTTGTCTTCTTCCTAGCTTTTTATCAAGTGATTGCAGAGTATATTTTATTCCCTTTTGTTTTTAATCTGGCAATTTGTGATAGAATTTATCTCCTCACCAGCTTCTCATTAAAAAAGTCCTCAAGGACTGGCCAGATAGCTCAGCAAACTAAAATGTCTGCTTAGGCAGACCCAGGTATCAAGGTTTGATCCCCAGTGTGCCATGTGGTCTTGCACCCAGGGAGCCATGAGACAGCAATTGAGACTGGGCGTGGTGGTGCTCCCCTGTAATCCCAGGTCTTGGGAAGCTGAAAATAAGAGAATCACTATGAGTCTGATTTGTGTAGTGAACCCCTGTAGACCCTGTACTCAATACTTAAAAAAAGAGAAAGTGCTAAAAATTATCCTACTTTACAGATGAATAATCCAGTGATTCCAGAGGCTTGGGTCACAAAACTCAGGAATAGTAAGGCGAGGATTTCAACCAGATCATCTAATTCATAACAGCAAAAAAATGATCCCTGGCCAAGGATGGTAGCCAGCACCCTGGAGGATGAGGCAAGAGGATCTTTGCCAGTTCAAGCCCAGCCTCTACATAGTGCAATCCTGTCTCAAAAAAACAAATAAGAATACATATATATATATATATATATATATATATATATATATATATAGAGAGAGAGAGAGAGAGAGAGAGAGAGAGAGACACAGACTGGGTGGTGGTGCTCCACTGTAATCTCAGGGTTTGGAAGGCTGAAAATAAAGAGAATGACTATGAGTCTGATCTGTGCAGTTAGAGATCTCCCATTTTTTTTGCATATATATACATATATATATATATGCAAAAAATACAAAAGCAAAAGCCATGCATGGTAATACATACTGTAATCTTAGCACTCTGGGAAGATCAAAAGTTCAAGCTCAGGGGCCGGGAAGATAGCTCCGTGGCACAAATGCCTGCCTGGCAAGTGCAAGGTTGTGAGTTTGAACTCCAGTCTTGCAAAAAAAAAAAAGCCAGGTGTGGTGGTGCATGCCTGTAATCCCAGAACTTGGGAGGCTGAGGCAGGAGGATTGGTGCAAGTTCAAGACCAGCTTGGGCTACAAAACTGGGCTACAAAAGTGAGCTCAAGGCTATCCTGAACTGCATTATGAGATCCTGTCTCAAAAACAAAAAAGAAAAAACTAAAAAAAAAAAAAAAAAACTAAATCAAAATTTGACAGAACTACAAAGAGAAATTAATAAATTTGCCACTATAGTACAAATTCTAACACATCTCAAAATAATGCATGTATCTTATAAGCAAGAATCAGAAAATATGAGCAACATAACAAAAGTTGAAGTAATAAATATATCACACTCAACAGAAAATTTATGTCCTTTGAGTGCACATATGTAATGCTTGTGTAAATTCACCACATTTAAGTCCATATAATAATCCTCAAGAGGGTCTGGGGAGATAGTGGTCTTAGCACCTGCCTGGCAAGTGCAGGGACTCGGATTCAATCCTGGATGGCACAGGCCTGTAATCCCAGTGCTGGCAGGCTGAGATAGGAGGATCACTATGAGTCCAAGCTGCATAGTGAGACCCTGTACCAAATAATAAATAAAAAGACTAAAAATAAAATAATCCTCAAGAGACTCCAAGTGGTATTACATCGGCCAGGTGTTTTTTGGGGGGCTCAGTTTAGTATGATTCAAAGGTCATTTCACACTGTTCTGTGTTGTTGAGGTTAAGAATGTCACACACCTGAGCCCTGTGGTGTCACATGTCATGAGATGGATGCAGTAGAGCAGTACTCTCCAGTGGCATTTGGGAGGCTGAGCATTGGGTGACTTAGCAATTTGGCAGGACCCTGCCTCAAAATAAGGAATTTTAAAAAGGTCTGCAAATGTAGCTCCAGTGTAAAGGCCCTGCATTCAACCCCCAGTATCACAAAACCAAAAGCGTTTAAATGGTGAGCTTTGTTGCTTGTGCACTCCCATATATTTTAATCGAATTATTCATGTGGATTTTACAAATTTATATTAAAACTATTATTAGCATAATTAACTGGACAATAAAAAATTTACAAAATAGCTGCTGGAATAAGTAAATTTTAAAATCTCATGCATGCATTTATACATATTGGAGTACTATTCTGCCATAAGGATAAATGAGTCATTTGCAGGAAAATGGGTGCACATGGAGACCATAATACTTAGTAAAATAAGTCAGACACATGGGCTTATGTAGCTTCTTATATGAGAAACTTAAATATAAATAAAGAGCAAAACAAAAGATGGAACAATAGGAAGGTAGATCTTCTACAAATGAGGAGACCAAGAGATGGTGGGGGATTAAGCAGAAATAAATCCCCCTTGTGTTATGTACATGAATCAATGGCCCATAATGGATGTAATCATTCTGTATGCAAACATGATCTCTAATCATACCACCCCTGAATGTGCCCGATCTTAGTTACCTTTTACTCATTGCTGGACAAATACCCAACACTCAAAATGAAGAAAAGAAAGGTTTATTTAGCTCACAGTTTGTGGAAGTTTTAGTTCATACTCCACTGGCTCCAAAGCAAACAACAGCAGTTCATAGTGCGTGCTGCAAAGATCAAGCTTCTCCAAAGACCAAGACTTCTTCAAGGAAGCGGGGCAGGGCAGGTTGCTCAAAATCTTCCTCAACTCCTTTTTATATATTTTTTGTGGAGTAGCCCATCTGGCCCTAGGGTGGAACCAATCACACCCCAGGGTGGGACCAATCATGTCCCAGGGCAGGCCCTCTGCATCCTGCAGGATGGGGCCCCACAGCCCAGAACCCTGCAGAACTGACCTAGCCAAGCTTCTTCAAGTTGACATAATGTATCAACTACCACAGTGGTCTAATAAAAATTTAAAAACAATGTCGAAGTGCTGTCCAATAGCTAATAGCTCAGTAGATGAAAGCATCTTCTTAGGCAGAGTGCAGTGGCCGTCCTTGTCCCCTGTATGCCATGCCAGCCCCACTCCTGGGGTGAGCAGAGACATCGATTAAGACTGGGTATGGCAGCACATGCCTGTAGTCCCAGCACTTGGGAGGCTGAAAACGGGAAAATCACTACAAATCTGATCTACATAGTGAGACCTAGTAGATCTTGTAGGCCCTGTACTAAATACACTAAAACAAAAAAAGTCTTTCTATATAATATCAAGGAACAATTAGAAAATTCAACAATAGCATTTATAATAACAATGAACTCCTTGAAATATCTATACATGTAAGTCTGCCAAAATATGTACAAGAGCTCTGTTTTAGTCCTATTTTCTGTTACTATCACAAAATACCTGAAGCTGGATACTTTATATATAGGAAAGAGGTTTATTTAGCTAACAGTGTTGGCATTCAAGAGTAGAACACCAAGGGTTGGCAAGATGGTTCAGTGGTCTAAAGCACCTGCTTAGGTAAACTTAGAACTGGAAGGACTGCAGTTTGATCCCCGGCACCACAGGCTGAGCCAGTCATAATATAAAAATAAATAAATATATATATATTTTTTTTTAAAAAAGTAGAACACCACCATTGGGGCTGACTCATAGTGACCCTCCTGTTTTCAGCCTCCCAAATGCTGGGATTATAGGTGTAAGCCACCACACCCAGTATCAGTGCTGTCTCAGCACTCCACTAGGGCAGGGCCAGCATGCTGGGGATCACTCTGGTCTTTGCGTCTGCCTAAACAGGTGCCTTAATCTACTGGGCTATCTGGTCAGCCCTCTTTTGCTATATCATGATGCAGAGTTGTAGTGAGCATGATGGGAGTGTGTACAAGGTTGCATGCAGAGACAGTAAACCAGAGAGGGATTCAGAGGTTGAGCTTGCTCTCCCTCCACCCATCCCACCCAATACAAGATCTTGCTGTGTATCTGAGGCTTGGCTTGCACTGGCAAATCCTCCTGCCTCTGCCTCTCAAGTACTGGAATTATAAGTATGTATCACTATGCCTGGTGTCTAGGTGTGTGTGGTACTAGGAAAACCAGTGTCTTTTCACTGAGCTACATTCTCAGCTCTTATTTCTATTTTTAATTTGAAACAAGGTCTTGCTAAATGCCTTAGGCTTAGCTAAAATTTGTAATCCACCTGCTTCAGTCTCCCAGAGTACAGAGATTGTAGTCATTTGTCACCATTTCCTGCCATGACTTTTTTTTAAGTTGAGAGTCGTGCCATGTTGCTCAGGCTGGTCCTGAGCTCAAATGATCCTTCTACCTCAGCCTTTCAAGTTCTGGGATTATAGGCACATACCATCATACCCAGCTACTACACCATTTTATGCAAGAGGTTTGAACGTCAGTAGATTTTTGTTTTGTTTTAATTTTATGTATTTAGTACAGGGTCTACATGGTCTCACTGCACAGATTGGACTTGTAGTGATTCTCCTGTTTTCATCTTCCCAAGTGCTGGGATAACAGGCTGCCACCATGCCCAGTGTCAATTACAGTCCTAGGGACAGGGCCAGCATGGCAAACCAGGGATCATGTTTTATTTTTATGAGAGAAGCTCACTGTGTAGTTTAGGCTGGCCTTGAACTTACCATATAACCCAGGCTGGCCTCAAACTCACAGAAATCCTCCTGCCTCTGCTTCCCAAGTGCCAGCATTATAGGCATTCACTGTAAGACCACGGTTGGCCTCAAACCTGCTGTCATCTTTCTGCCTCAGAAAACATATTCTTGGTACAAGGCTAAATAAATTAAGAAACAAAGGTTTTCACATGTGTATTGATGGGACAAAAAAGATTCCATTTCTTAACTCCATTTTAAGGGAAGGTTACTTAAATTCACTTAAACTATAAACTCATTCCCTCACCGCCTTCCATGCAGCTAACCATAAACCCACTTGCCGAAAACCAGACACATGAAATAGAAACAAATAGAACAACCTGGGGAATAAGGCAAACATTAAACCATAATGCCTCACCAGGTGGGGTGGCATATACCTGTAATCGCAGCACACAGGAGGCTGAAGCAGGAGGATCATTGCAAGTTTGAAACCTGCCTGGGCTACAAAGTGAGCTCAAGGCCAGTGTGAGCTACATAATAAGACCTTATCTCAAAAAGACAAACAAACCCCACAGTGCCCCATGACAGGCATATTGTCAACAGTCTCTGGGAAATGTAAATCTTGTGGCAATTGTGTGTTTAGGAATTTTATAAAATTCCTAAACATGAGGTAATGATGTGATATTGTTACTATGGAAACCAGAAAAGTATATAACCTGGAGGTAAAGTCCAAGTGGGAGCCAACATTTTTGTGAAGTCCTGATTTGAGAGTCTAGGTTGTTGGTCTCAAGCTCACAGTAAATGCTTTTGTGTTAGTATATCTTGGATCTTTCTTGTGGGTGTTTTCCTGAGACTACTATAACAATACAATAATTAATTATTGTTATTTTTTGCATTTTAGGGAAGGGTCTACAGGTATTCAGGGTCTCACTACTAGATCTGACTCGTAGTGATCCACCTGTTTACAGCCTTCCAAGAGCTGGGATTACAGGTGCACGTCACCACACCCAGTATCAACTGCCTCTCAGCAGGACCCCCTGCTGTGGGGCTGGCACTTGACAGGCCTGGTAATGAACCCTTGGCCCCAGCACCTGCTTGTAGGCACTTTAATCCACTTAGCCATTTGGCTGGCCCTTATGACTGTAGATGCACGGGTCTTTCAAACTGTAAAACAAGGATTGCTTATGGTGATAGACTTTTCTTTCAGATTCAGACCTCTGCCTTTAATAAACTTGTGATGTGCATCTCATTAAAGGACACCAAATTAGGTAAAAGGTTATGTATTACATAGAGATGATTGGTTAATAGAGTTATGTGAAAATGAAAATTTAAGTGTTACAAAATGTCATTATGATTGTCATGCTGTTCCAAATAAATAAATATTTAGGAAGTAAATAAATAAAATAGTGCTGGGAGCCCAATCCTTTATGGTTGAAAAGTCCCCTCTAATCAAAATCCACAAAAGGAAGGTAAATACAGGCATCAAGCATGCAAAAAGTACTTCTATATACATCTACCTCTGTGGTTCTTGAGACTACCCCATTTTTAATTACCAGTAAATCAATATACCACGGTTTCCTTTTTAAGCTTTTTTTTTATTTTTTTTTTTATTTTTTTTTAAGGTCAGTGGACCTCCATGTCCCAAGCTGTGCACCTGATAATTGCCAATAACAATGCAACTCTGTGCTGAATATTGGCCCTACCGATGCGCTTCTCTCTCGTTTTGTGAGCAAAATGAGAAGTGTCCCCTCACCCACTTTTTTTCCTTCTCAGATCCCAGTTTGGTGCCATTTGCCACAAACCAGTGTGGCTCTTGATCTTTCAGGAAAAAGAAGGCAAAAAAAAAAAAAAAAAAACAACCCTGAGCACTGCTCAACCACTGTATCCCATTTATTTGTACTCTCAGGAGGTTGAAGTAATAGGTTACAGATTCCACAGAGTCATGACATAGACTCTGAATATGCAGCAGCAATTAGCCAGAGCAGGGGCTGCGATGAAAAACTGCCTATAGGGAAAGTTATGTATTTATTTTTACTAAGCTGCTAGGCAGTTCTTGTCAAGTGGACATATCACAACTGGTATTCACAATCCACCCCTTAACAACTAGTCACACACTTCTATAAACCACACTTAATCTCCAAGAACAACAGCAAGTTCATAATTATACCTAACATGATACAAGAGAAATGTACAGGAGAAATGTACAAATTCCATCCCCAGGATATGAGACTAAGTTCTCCTTTAGGTTATGCTTACTTTTCTAACATTTGATAAGTTAAACATAATATATTGCCATGGGCTCAGGGTATAGCTCAGTAGTATAGTGCCTGCCTGGTAAGCATAAGGTCATGAGTTCAATTATGGTAACCCCCCAAAAAGAAATCAGTTAATGCTAGGTGTGGTGGCACATGTCTGAAATGCCTTGAACTTACTTTGTAGCCCAGGCTGGTCTCAAACTCACAGTGATCCTCCTGCCTCAGCCTCCCAAGTGCTAGGATTATAGGCATGCACCCTCACACTTGGCTTTCTTTTCTTTTTTTAAAGATGAGTTCTTACTGTATTGGCCAGTATGGTTTAAACTCCTGAGGTCAAGTGATCTTCCTGCCTCAGCTTCCCAAGAGCTGGAATTACAGATGTGTGCTACCTTGCCCAGATAAAATAGTAGTTTTACTTTTTTTTTTTTTTTTTTTTGAGATAGGGTCTTGCTATGTAGTTCAGACTGGCCTTACAGTGATCCTCCTGCCTTGACCA
>PVKN010037225.1:0-11284 GCA_004027915.1 Capromys pilorides
GATCTATTAGTGAGACCCTGAACATCCTGTGAACCCTTCCTTAAAAGAAAAGAGAAGAAAGAAAAATATACCCATCAAAACATTAAGTAAAAGAAATCAGGAGCAGTCTTATAAACATCGATGAAGTTTTAGAGCCAAAAGAATTACCAGGCAGATTATATGATAAACACATCAATTTTCCCAAACAATAGAGTTGAAAATATGTAAAGCCAAAACTGGAGGAACTCAGAAAAGATATTTAAAAGAAAAAAGAAAAGAAAACTCACTACTTCAATTGGAGATTTCAACGCTCCTCTCAAACCTGAAGGAAAAACTAGATAGAAAACCAGAAAAGACACAGAAGCACTGAACAACACCATCAGCCCCTAGGCTCTAAGGGACATTGATTAGGCACTGTACTTAGGAAGGAAAGGAAAAAACTCCTCCCTGAAATATCCAAATCCTACAGTTTGGGATCACAGAAACTTTGAGTACTGTCCTACATACTATGGATATGATCACATGGAGGAACTTGAGAGAAGTAGCTCGTCCTGGATTATTGGGGCGGACACCAAGTGCAATCACATGTGTTGGTGTAAAAAAGGGGGTAGAGATACACAAGAAAGACACACAGGAGAATGTAGTGTGAGGACAGGGATGGACTGGACTGATGGCCACAAGTCAAGAAGTGCCCCCGGCAGCAGAACCCACAGGAGTCAGAGAATGGTTTCTCTCCTAGACCTCCCAGAAAGAATGTGATTCTGCCAACACCCTCAGTTCAGCTTTTCACCTTCAGAACCCAAAAAAAAATGTTTCCACTGTACCAATTGTTAATGCTAGAGTTAGCCTGAGAATGCCTCTGGACTTGTGCTGAACCTGTCTGGTTCAGGCCAGCTAATAGTCACTAGGCAACCTTGTGTCATGTGATACAAACTTTGCAAAAGTATAAATAAAGGATCGTTTTCATGTGCCTTGAGTTAGTCTGGCCCATCAGGCAGACTAGCGACCACCTAGCCCAGCCTTTTGTCTTCTTGGCTATCTTTGGCACAACTACAATCTGTCAGTTCATAATCTAACCAAAGTCCTGAGGAGCCGAGTCTCAGCTAATCTCAGCAGCAGAGCTCCAGGCTCTCACAAGAGGAAAACCGAACAGACATGAGAGACAGAGGCCAGGCTGCCCGCAAATGAGCCATGTCATACCTCACTTCCAATTCTGTCCACCAATGCCACCTGCCCATGCTGTGAAGCAGCCCTCTCTGAGCCCCTTTTGGTTCTGAGAGTGGCCTGATTCTTATTCTTTGCTCAGTCCAGCTCTGCTAAATTTAATTTGCCTGGTTTTTACTTTATGTAAAAAATAACGATATTCCATGCATATGTGTACATCCATGCAAGCGCATGCATACGCACGCATGTGCATGCACACACACACACACAAACACACACAGAGTCTCATCATTCTATGCACAAAGCTTTACAGCAAACTTTCTAGCTTGGCAAACATGAGTTTCAAATCAGAGAAGTAACATGGTCACCTCTGTGCTTTTAGAGATTAAAGTTGGAAAAGTGGGAGAAGCTAAAGGTGAGGACCAGCAGGATGTTACTGCCACACCAACAGGCAAGAATCCAGGAGGCCAACAGCTTGCATAGGGCATGTCCTTGGACCACTAGCTACCCCGGGCACCGGGGTAAGTCCCACTTACACTCTCAGAGAGATCCATGGTGTTCCCAGAGTTGCTGAAGTGATCTACTTCCAGAGCCACAATCTTCCCATTCTTCATGAAGCCAACCTGGTAAGAGAAATGATTTCTCAACAGGGCCTTCCTCTCTCTCTGTCTCTGAGCCTCCCCCTCCCCGACTTGCACTACCTGGAGGAAGCAGAAAGGACCAGATATCATATCATGACAGAAAGATGATCATTAGGCATCACCAGATTAGAACATATAGAAAGGGATGAACTCTCCCAGGTGCTGTACCCTGGCTTCTAGACCCTGACACTCTGACCCATGCTCTAAATACTTCTGCCTGCCCACAGCCCCTAGAAGAGAGGGGAGAGGCCACAGAAGAGAAAGCTGGCTGTGAATGAACAGAAGGGGGTGTTAGGAAAAGAAAACAGGAGAGACACCAGAAAGTCCCTTCACCAAACTGGCTAATAGATACTAGCAAGAGCCTGAATGTGCTTGTACTTCCTTGACCTTATTTAACCATTAAAAACACCCTAGCCAGGGATATAACTCAGCAGCACAAATGCCTGTCTGGTCCTGAGTTTGACTCTTGGTACCCAAATAAAAAGAAAAAAAAAATCAAATAAATGGGCTACTGAAATAAGTAGACACTTCTCAGAAGTACAAATGGCCAATAAATACTGGGGAAAAAATGTTTGACATTATTGGCCATGAGAAAAACACAAATTAAGACACTGAGATTCCATCTTAATCAATGAACATCATTAAGAAATCAAATAACAAGTGCTGGCAAGGCTGTGGGAAAAGGAACCCTTCTACATTGTTGGTGGGGATGTTAGTTAGTGCGACCACCCTGGAAATCAGTATATAGATTCCTAAAGCAAAGAAAACTATAAATCCCATTCAACTCAGCTATTTCCCTTCTAGGTTTCTCCCTGAAAGAGTTGAAAGCAACATAGTATAGTGCTACATGCATACCAATGTTTACAGCAGCATAGTTCATAATAGTTCAGTCTTGGAAGCAGCCTGACTGCCTATCAACAGATGTGTTGATAAAGGGGATGTGTCGCCCACGTATAATGGTGCGCCATAAAGAAAGATAAACTTGAGTCATCTGTAGCTTGAGACCATAGTGTTAAGTGCAATACATCAGACACCCAAGCTTAAATACTGCATGATTTCTCTTATATGAGAAATCCAAAATATAAATAAAGAGCAAGACAAAAAGTAGCTAAGTAGATGTAAAGCGATAAATCTGCAAATAAGAAAGAGATCAAGAGATGAAGGAAGGCAAGCAAAAAAGGATAAAATATTTCATATGTGATTTGTACATTTACGAACTCCTTAGTAAATGCAATTTACACTGCAAACATGTGCTCATACAACAGGACAAGTAGGATGGATGGAAGGAAGAGAAGAGAAGAGAAGAGAAGAGAAGAGAAGAGAAGAGAAGAGAAGAGAAGAGAAGAGAAGAGAGAAAAGAAACTCCAAACCACATTGTGGGCCATTTTACATGAAACTAAGACCCCAAAGATCAAACTCCCACCTTCAGGCTCACTAAATACAGAGCCAAGTGAAACTGAACATCTTCTGGGAGTTAAAGCATGAGCGCTGTGTCAACTGTACTGATGGACGGGAAGGAAGGATACCTTAGTCCGAACAGAAGCCGCTCACCCACTGAGCCCTGAAAGAGGACTGTCCTAGAGAGGCGTCTAGGTAGTTCCCTTCTGGGACAGAGCAGGCACCACCCTGACACCGTGCCTGTCTTGGACCCTGGGAAGTTTTATTTCTCATTGCAAATTGTTTGGCAATCACTCTGATTTCTACATCAGGCTGTGAATGTGCTAATAATAGACGTGGGATGGATTACCCCGGGTCTGTTGAAAAACCACGTTCCTGAGCCTGCTTTACCACAGACCAGAGCTGGATCCTAGCAGATCCACAGAGGTCGTATATGACCCCTTGTGATGTCTCTTGCCAGGTGACCTGTGAGCCTACTCCAAAACACCTTCCATGTTGCTGGCAGCAGGTCTGAGCTTCAATGCTACTCCTTCACAAACATCTATACATACTATGGTCATGCAAAAAGTAAGCAAAGTTCAGGATCCTTCGACCTTCTTCCCCAGGGTCCTTATAAGAGACACTGCCCACCCTGACACACCCCCATCTAGTACCTTATATCTGGCCAGGAAGGGGTGTCTGCCACCAGAGATCAGCATGTCTTCATCACGGTCCAGCATGCAGCGCACAGGGCGGCCAGTCCTGAGTGGGGAGCAAGAGAATTAGAAATCGTCTGAGTCTTTGACACCCCTGCCCTATAGATGCAAACAGCAAGGAAGACCTCCTTCCCCACCGGGCACATGGAGCAGACCCATATGAGCTACACTGCTGTGCAGGCCCTGTGCTGGGAAGGAGGTGAATATAATAAGTTTGTGAGGGACGTCCCTGCCCTAAGACGGCTGCTGGGGAGGGCAGATGAGAAGTAGACCCAGCCACAGAGGTCTAAGCACAAAGCAGCAGGTGATGTTACCTTCACCCTTATTCAAGGTTCTAGAAACAGCTGTATGAAAATTCAAAGCCAGGGAAAATTGCTTCCAAAGAAACAAATCCAGAAAACCTTCCCAGCAGAGGTATCCTTGTTCCTTTTCCCATAGCTTGCTGGAGAAGCAGGCCGTGGAACTCACTTGTGTGCAGCCAAAGCCACTACCATGGACAACACAATGCTCCGGGTCTCCTTCCCTCCAAATCCTCCTCCCATTCTCTTCACTCGGACTACAATCCTGTTGGCTGGAACTCCCAACATTTTTGCAACAAAGCTCTATGGGAGAAGAAAACAAAAAGTGGATCACACTGATACATCCATGGATTTCTTTCAGGGATGTGCTTAAGGTGTTGACTTCAGTGAGTAGTAGAATTCCTGGAGTGAAAGTCCCCCTCCCCTTCTAGGGCAGTCCCGGCTAGTAGTGTGGGCTCGGCACTCACTGGGCACTGCAAAGTGAGCTCAGGCTATTCAGACACTTATTTTCAACCACACTGGGGAGAGAACAGTGTATTTTCAGAGTCCAAACCCATTGTATCTATCAAGATGCTGATGGATAGGAGCAGCTGACAAAAGTGCCGGCCACTAGGGCTAGTGAGACAGCTCAGCGGGCTAAACGCCTGCTTAGGCAAGCGCAGGGACCTGGGTTTCATCCCTGGCACCCCACGCCTCACCAGCCCTTCCCCTGGGTGTGCTGAGCCTGCCACTAACAGCGCCTGTGGTGGCACACGCCTGTAATCCAGCCCTGGGTAGGCTGAAAACAGGAAGACCACTGTGAGTTCAAGCTTTGTAGCGAGACCTT
Source organism: Capromys pilorides (assembly GCA_004027915.1). Taxonomy (NCBI): domain Eukaryota; kingdom Metazoa; phylum Chordata; class Mammalia; order Rodentia; family Capromyidae; genus Capromys; species Capromys pilorides. Next base: position 5,003 of record PVKN010037225.1, read on the forward strand.
TCACCAAACGCATTAAAAAATAATAATAACATGGGCCGGCGAGATGGCTCAGCGGTCTAAAGCGCCTGCTTAGGCAAGCTTAGGCGACAGTAGGGACCACGGTTTGATCCCCAGCATTACATGCTGCGCCAGCCCCACCCCCAGGGCAGGCTGAGCTGGCCATACTACTACTACTAATAATAATACTAATACTAATACTAATAACAATAATGTAAAAACTGCTGGCAGCTGCTGTCACACTGCACACAGCAGAGGATATTTGAGCAGCCACAGATAAGTTAGTGATTCCCTCAGCTGTCACTTAGCCCAACTCCTTCACTTTAAAGACAAGGAAACTGAAATAGCTATGCCTTAACCACCACCAGATAGAGTTACAGGAATCAAAATAAATACCAGCCAACCTCTAGTGCAATTTTTAAAACGCATCTGATTGACCCAACAACCCTACCAGGCTCCATATCATAGATGAAGAAACTGGAGTGCAGAGAGGTTACAGGACAAGCCCAGTGGCTCAGGCTTACTGGTGACAGGGTCTGGCTCCAAACCAATGCGCTCAAGTCCCCTTCAGGACTAACCCAGATCCTCTCCTTTCCATGTGCTGCCTCGCCCTCTACACTCACCAGGGGCTTCCTGATCACAGCCCTCGTGGCCCAAGGTGCTCCATAGTCACTTACTTGGGTCTTCATGGTGTTCTGGGTTGACACGAAGAGTTCCATCTCCCCTGACTCTCCTTTAGGCACAGCGATGGTGCAGTGAGTCTCCAGGTAGAAGTGCTCCTGGCCTCCAACGTAGAACTCTCCTAAGGAAGCAGAGGGTCCCACTGGACGTCAATTGCTGCACGGGACAATGTTTGCATGGTAAGAGAGTACAGTTTGCTGAGCAGCCTGGGCAGTTACCACCTAATGGTAGACTATACACCTTCCTTAGGACCCAACCCCAACAGAGAAATCAGAGTGACAGAGAAATAAATCAGGTACAAAATTGTTTTCTTACTGCATTGAGCAGATCAATTTCTGAAACTATGATGCACCTTTGCAAAAGGTAAAGAAGAATTAAGAGACATGATTGAGATCTCAATTTAAGTGAAATAAATCAGACACACAAGCTAAACTATCCCATGGTCTCCCTTTATACAGGAAACCCAAAGCATAAATAATTAAAGAACAACGTAAAAAAAAAAAAATAGATAACAGGAATTAGGGAGATAGATCTTTTGTGAAAGAGAAGGAGACCATAGACCATAGGAGGAAGGAAAGGAAGGAGGGAGGTAAGGGAGAGGGAGGGAGGGAGGGAGGGAAAGAAGGAAGGAAGGAAGGAAGGAAGGAAGGAAGGAAGGAAGACGGAGGGGAAGGGAGGAGAGGATGAAAAAAGAATTAAGACATCAGTGTACATGTGGCAATGTCCCCTAAGGAATGTAATCATTATGTACTACAAATCCGTACCAATAAAAATAAAAATTTGTTTAAAGGTGTGACGTAAAAGCTGAGCATGACAGCATCTTCTAGGACTGAAGCTACCAGGCCTGTTGGGGAGTTGGCTGCCAGTGACTTAGAAACACCCAAGCACCAAGGTAGGAAGCAGGAGATGGAGAGGGGAGGATAGGGTAGGGGAAATAGGCAGCAGAGGATGGTAAGGAGTACCTTCAGGCAGTTGGGGAGGATGAGGAGCTGTATGAGTAGAGACATGACAGAAGGGGAGAGGACACAGAGGTCACTGGACGCCGGATGGAATGAGATACATATCTTTTTAATTTATTTCACAAAACAGTGTTGTCCTAACCCTGCTACTGCATGGCATTCTATACCTGAAATAACATTATCTGCTTCAGCAAACCCCTTCTTGAGGTCTCCTTTCTCAATCTTCTGCTCAGTTTTATGAAAGGAGTTGTTCTTTATAGCATCCTGTGGATCAGAAAGAAGTTTCAGTAGTGTGGCTTTCAGGGGAGAAAGATGGCTTGTGATTAGAAAACGAGGATCTGTCTGAGTTGTTGGTGCTCTTCTCACGTATGGGTCTCCACAAACTTCAGGCACAGGCTTCATGCAGCCCATGGGATCATGTCCCTAGCTCCTTAACTGTAAATAAACAGCCCTGATTCTTGAGGAAAAACAATAGAACAATCCCATAAGGTACCAGCTGGAGCTGAAATTTGGTAAAATAGGAGCTCAGTTTGGATGTTAATAAGCTGAACCTAAAATTACAAGAAGAAAGATTTCATAGGACAAAAATCCCAGGGCTGGGAAGGATTTTAAAACCCATGTACAGGTGCTCCTTAACTTACAGTGGGGTAAGATCCCAATAAATCTACCATCAGTTGAAAATTTTGTAAGTTACAAATGCATTTAATATGCCTAACTTATCAAGCATTATAGCATTGGCCTAGCCTACCTGAAACATAACTAGGACACTTAGATTAGCCTATAGTGAGATAAAATCATCTAACATAAACTGTGCTTTAAAATAAAGTGCTGACTACATAGTGTGATTTATTGGCTATTGTACTGAAGGTGAAAACAGTTACTGGCATGGTTTTGCACCACAGGAAAGTGTGAAAAAATTTTATTTGAAAAAATAAAAAATCAGGTTAGTAGAACTATGGCAAGCCAGAGGCCATCTGTGGTCAAACCCCCACTTGATGCTTACATCACTCTGGATGGTCCTAGTAAATGTACCTGAAGGGGACAGAGAATGTGGTTCAATGCTAAAGTTCTTGCCCTGCATGGACAAGGCCCTGAGCTCAACTCCACGTGCTATGTTGAATGAATGAATGAATGAATGAATGAATGAATGAATGAATGAATGAATGATGGATGGTTGGATGGATGGATGGATGGATGGATGGATGGATGGATGGATGGATAAATGAATGGTCAAGCCTGCAGGAACAGAGGGCTCATACCACCACACAATGCAGTGCATGCTCAGTTACCTCGATTGTAATAATAGCTGGAAGGTCTTCATAAGTGATTTTCACAGCTTGAGCAGCTCTCTGGGCATGTTCTCTGGTGTCAGTGACCACAGCACCAATGACATGTCCAACACAAGTAACCTAGCAGCAGAAAAAGAGTGGCAAAGAATTCAACTAAGTTTCTCAGGAAACAATTTATAGATTTTTCAAAGAGATGATGCCCATGCTCTGACCATGACAGCATACTTTATGTACTCTGTGAGAACTTGTCATCCCCTTACCCTATTAATTGAGTTTAGGAGCCTCTTCATAAGTATTTAGACTCATTTAACCTGGACCAGGACACAAAGATCAGTGGTGTCTGATAGAAAGACTTCTTCTCAAGGGCCAATTCTGTTTTCTAAGTACTGGTAGTCTATCCTGAAGCTATACAGAAAGCAGAGATTGATTATTGATGTCTGCCCCAAGATGATAGGGTACCAGAAAATGTGTAAGTCAACCCAGATTGACTTCAATATTCTTGTTCTCCATATAAAAGACAGAAACACAAGCAGCAAGATCACAACTGGCTGTAGTAACCAAACCACAGCCAACTCATACTTTGGTTATCAATCCACCACACTATTCTTTTCTATGTGCTATTTCCAAGGTTTATACCAAAAGCTCCTCCTATGACCAAAACCAACCCTTTTACTTCATCTAGATGCCTAAAGCAGTAGCTCTTAGATGCAGGTTCTTAGATTTGATGACCCACAAACAAATTTTTCAATTTATAGAACTGGGAGAATAGTGATTTCTTTAAAAAAAATAATTCATAAAATTTAATGGATCTCCTTCAAGGATGTTTTCCATCAAATATTTTGCCCAAAATAAACAACAAAGAATTGTTTTATAACTCATTACTTTGGAATACGAAGTTTCTAACAGTATGAACCAATATTTAACATCAAAGTCTCTAATAGTTATCTCTCTAGCACCCAGTTAAATTATTGACTGAATTGATTAATAACCTGCTAGTGGTATCTACCTGACTCTCACCAGCCAAAATGCTTGGGAGCTCTTGAAATGTGTAAAATAATTTGTTCTTTTCACCAAATACTTTTCTTATAGTCTTTATAGTTACTACTTGAAACTTTTTGGGTTTTTTTCCCTTGCCTTTGCGCCACTAATAAGATGAATTTACCCTCTAATTCCCACCTACTCATACCTAATCTGCAACATTTGATCTGTACTGGAATTGTAAAATGACCATCTGAGAACTGTCCTATGAATAATAATACAGAGATCTTTTATGACTGTCTTTCAGATGTGGAAACTCTTCGTTACTGTTGTTGCAGAATTCCGTAGAGCCAATGTCAGCAGATGAACTTTCATGTAAGTGGGTTGCCAATAAGCATGGTGGTGGTGTGATATCTTTTCAGTTGGTTTAATGTACTTGTATTTTCTTTTTTAAATAAGGCTCTTCATGTCACACATTAGAACCTCATTGCTGATTCAAATATAGCTGTCAATTTCATTCTACTGCCACTTTGACATGGAGTCATCCCACTACTTACAAACAGCCATCTCCTAAACAAGTGACATATTCTGTCCCTTCAAGGATTGTCCTAAATACTAGCCTATTGAATGATGGCCACTCTATGTGCAAAAATATGATCTTTTACCATTACAGATTTGGAGCAATGAGTACAAATTAAAACTTTAATAGTTATTCTACTTTCTATCTTTTAAATAAAAAAAAATTCCAAGTGTACCTCATCCTTTGCAAAGACTGTTTCATCATTATACATTCCAGTTACGTTGCTTCCAGGAATATCATCTGCTGAGAGGAAGCAAACAAACCCGGGCACCTTCTGAGCTTCCGAGGTGTCTATGGACCTGCAAGAACGAGCCGCGTGAGGGGCCAGGTTGGCACACTGAGGCAGCAGACCTGTCATCAGGGTTGGTTCACTGTCCTTATTTCAACACACTTTCCCTGCTCTAATTTGTTCTTTTCTATCATCTTTCCTATTAGATTCCAAATCAGTTCACACATTCTTTTCTGCAAGTGCTGATTAAATGCCTACCTAGGTATTTAATGCTGCTGAGGATATAACATGAGAAAGATGGACCTTCCGATAGGTCTGGTCTGGTCTCCCAGTCTAAGGGAAATACATATTATAGAGCAGCATTTATTCTGGAGACTTTTGGCTAAAATGTACCTCAGCAGCTAACACCCACCCAGAGTCAGGGCATGAATGCCTTCTGTGTGCCCTGAACATCTGCACATAGCCGAATTTCCTTCCTCACTTTAACAGTGCTATGCCAACTTAGCAGGACAGCCTTGAACATAATTAGGCAACATAACCTCGAAGGGAGTATGTGTGGAGAGTTTAGCAATTACAGCAGACTAAATTGTGATCCTTCTGGCCCAGCTTCCCATGGGGAAAGCAGGGCAGAGGTAACCCAGGCAAATGAGCTGAGATTATAGGCATGCACCACTATGCCCAGTCTCAGCAGTCAGCACAGTGTGCCAGGGTGGGGCTGGCACAGCATGTGGTGCCAGGGATTGAACCTGGTCCCTGTGCTTGCCTAAGCAGGCACTTAGTCCACTGAGCTACCTTGCCAGCCCTCTGAGATTACACTATAAGGATACCAAAGTAAGTGCAGCAGCCTCTGCCCCATCCCACACCCTTCTGAGTACCAGCAACCCAGGAAAGCCTCCAGCACCAAAGTTACTACAATGCCCACCTCCCAGCCTCCTAGAGTCACTCACGTGTTGCTTAGAGAGGTTATTGGAGTGTAGACAATGTGGGTCATGGTACCACACTCAAAGTGAGAACAAAGGGAAACAAATTTACCCTCTAGCTGAGAACTATGATCAACTCAAACATTCTTTTTAAGGAACCTGGAAAAGTTTTAATTTATTTTTATATTTGGATCTAGCTTGCCTTTCGTGGAGCCTGACTCCATGCTAGAAGTAACAGTGAAGAAAAAAAAAAGTCAATGACAAGGAGACTTGATCCCTAATCCAGAGAGACACAAGGCCCAAGAAGGGGATTTTCCTGGCTGTTCTACTCAGCCATGCTGAGTTCCTCATGCCCACCAGGGTTGAAATCCAACGGCTCGGGCTTGAGCATACAGAGGGGCACAACACAAATGCTAATGCTCTTTGGTTTCAAACACAGACTCTGCCATTTACCGACTATATGAGCTGGGCAAGTGACTTCCCCTGCTGGGCCACGGGAATAATAAGAGGACTCGACCATAGTTTCATTGTGAGGCATGAGTGAGCCAGTTACGTAAGGAGCTTAACACCAAGTTGTCCCAATACTGAGCACCCTCTGAGTGTGAATTTTACTGTTACTATATTTGAAGTGACAATTCTTGCTTTTTTT
>PVKN010037226.1:0-11279 GCA_004027915.1 Capromys pilorides
TGTTATAGTGACATGGAAGAAAAGCCACAGAAAACAAATGCCATTATGAAATGATTTCACTAAGAAACTTGGACTTGAATCTGACCAAGCCTCTGTATCTTAATTTTAAAAAAAGTAGGGGCACAGAGAAACATCAGAAAGATGTAATCATCAAAATCCAGTTTATGAGACATGCTATAGAACAACTCAATTTTTTCAACGGATAGATTTACAGAGTAGCTTAACACTTTGTTATCACCTACAGCTCCAATCTCATCTTCCTGAAACCTAATGGAGTTCCTACTCTCTAGTGTTTGTATGAAGGCACTGAAACACTGGACTGTGGTTACATGTGTCCCCATTACACTACTAGCACAGTAGAGAGTCAAACAGTAGCTTAGAACAGGACTCTGAATTTGGATGAAATCCCAATGCTGTCCCCTCTATAAATTAAAGAAAATGCCACCTCCTGCTAAAAAGAATTTTGAAGGATTCCATTTACATTTTCCATGTAAAATATGTACATAAAATATACTTTTTCATTTAAAAAATACTGTAAAATATATAAAAAGTGTATCAGTATATGCCAATGTTTTACACACTGTAGGTAATAACTGTCTGATGACTGAATAAATGAAACCATAAGCAGCAAAATTAAACAGTGGTGAAAATCATCCTTTGATTTCATCCAACCACATTCTTATATTTCTCCAATGAAAAGTAAAATGTCAATAAAACAAAAAATAATAACAACAACCAAAAAGAAAGATAATTGAAAAGATAACTGGGTTGAAGTGGGAGAACAAGCCATTAATTTCTAAATTGCCGAGCCTGACCATAAGTACTAAGGAACAGCTTAACTACAGCAAATACTACCTAATAAAGAATAGAATTAACTTGACTGAGCCTGGTAAAAGCAAAGAAATTTATTTTCTAAGAGCTCTCAATATCTTCAAGCATAGTTTTAATAATATGTAAAACATTTTAAGGTTTTTTTAAATAACAGCCTTAATATTATCAACCTTTTATATCAACCAACTTTTCCATCTGAACAGTAGGTGGCAGAATGCACATACTCTGAACCAGCTGCTGAAAAGTGATATAATACTAAAAGTTCGACATAGCATCATCCAAAATTCAAAAAACATTCATTTAAAATTGTTGATGTGTCCTAATGTGAGGATAAGTTTTTTAAATAATATGAAAATACTTACATCTCAATTTGTCCAGCATTTTTCCACCACACATGGTTGCTAACATAGCCTTAACTGAAAATACCGTCAACTTGCCTCGGCCCTCACTGCAAAATAAATATTAGAAATAATTGCTCTCTGGAACCACAAAAGCAGTCAATGTATCACTACATATTTAGCAACCAGAAAAATGACTCTTGCCCTTATAGGTTACAATTTTAACCATTTAGAAACCCTGGATTTTCATCTGTGCTAGGTAAAGAATACTGAAGCTAACCTACATTACCTGGAAATGAGTTTTTAGGCCAGTCTGTAAAGTATTTCTACTGGCTCTGAAGGCAAAGGTGAAGTGGATGAATCTCAATTATTTCTTATTAATTAAACCCATTACACTTGCATGTGAGGCGTTTTTAGGTAGTTAAAACTGAGGGATAACCTGGTTTGAATAATTCAGAAAAGTGTCCCTTACATTAGGACACTACAACAAGAGTTTACTATTATGTACTAAACAATGTTATCACATGGCAACCAAGATTGCATAATATATTTATCTTTTCACTGTAACAACCTTTGTGTCACCATGTAGGTGTTTACTGTAAGAAGCTTAAGTCTGTTTCAGATATTCTCAGACACCACCTTAAGAAAAGAAAGGGACATTAATACCAACTCCTTTTTATGAACTGGAAAGATGAAAAGAACATAAATGAATTACCCAAAGAACTCAGACTATGCACCAACAGAACCAAGACAAGGCTACCAAGGTGCCCTGTGTACTGCTCCATCCTTTTGGCTATACCCTGGTTCACTGCAGATAAAAAATGCCCTTGCTGTGTGCTAGTTAGCATATATAAGTTAATGACAGGTGTCTGTGTTACTCTTATAGTTTGTGCTCATAGTTTGTTAGTAACTTAGAGTAAAATATCTTTATAATAAAAGGAACTGCATCATCTTGGTTTTGAAAAGCAAATGTCATCCCATTATTCACTAATGTTCTTAAGGGAGTGTTCCTCTGTGTCCAAGTTTTTCTTGCACAGAGAAAGATTACTACATTTCATTAAACTTATTCATAAAACAAAAGTCTGTAATCAGATAAATAAAATTAGAATGAGTTTTAATTTTATTTGTTTCTGTTTTCTTGTTTTTTGAGACAGGGTCTTGCTACATAGTTCAAGCTGACCTCAAACTCACTACATAGCCCAAGCTGGCCTCAAACTTGCAAGAATCCTACCTCAGACACCAAAATAATGCAATTTCTGAAGAATGGTGTATTTTTTTAAAAGCTCATCCTGAGCCTGCACCACTAAACCAGGCTCAGGATGGGCTTTTAAAAATATATACCATTCTTCAGAAATAAAGATATTGTTCCACATATAACACAATGCAACACCTAGAAATTATGAGGACTATTTCCACATCAAATATCTACCATATAAGCTATAGGTAGTGCATATAGGCATGGTAGTGCATGCCTATAAATCCAGCCCTCAAGATATTGAGGTAGAAAGACTGCTACAGAATCCAGGCCAGGCTGGGCTAAATAGTGAGTTCAAGGCCAACCTGAACTACATAGTATGATTCCATCTCAAAAAGAGTATAAAGATTTAAATACTAGAAAGCTGAGGGCTCTATGGATAGGATAGAAGGAATAACATCAAGGAAATGCTATCAGAATATTTTCCTTCAGGAGCCTACTGACTCCTACTACAGTGATTGTGGATGGATTATGGATGGTTCTATTAAAGAAAAGAAATTATCATAAAAATAAGTTTAGATATGTCTGGAGTTATTTGGACACACAGAAGAGTTGGTATAGAAATGCAATTACTTCTTTCTCTCTAGGCCAACTGAGCCCTTAAGAGACAGTATAGTATCTACACACATAAAAGGAGTGACCAAAGAGGATAGGAAATAGTTCTCTTCTTTTCCCAAAGAATTTACATACTTATTATGGTTTAGACCTAAAATGGCCCCCACACGTCTCATGTGTTTGGAAGATAACTGGATCGTGGAGACATTATATTCCTGCTTTAAGTTGCAAGTGTCAGGTATTTTGTTCTAGTAATGGGAAACTGACTAATACAAAAACTCAAGAAGCCTAAAAATAATGTGCCCAAACATCCGTACATAATAATTTACTGTAGGCATGTTTCTAGTAACAAAAGACCAGAAATACCCAAATGTCCACTAATAGAATGCTGACTATACTATCATAAAAAAGAATGAGAAGCCAGGTGTGGTGGTGCACCTCTATAATCCCAGCATTTGGGAGGCTCATGACTTCAAGGCTAGCCTGAACTACATAAGTCCAGCCTCATTTACAGTGTGAGACCCTGTCTCAAAAAAAGACACAGATAGAAACAGAGGCAGAAACTGAATTATACTGTCACATACTTATGTTCATATAAACCACCTATAAAAGGATCTCACGTCAATAACAACACTGGTTGTCTCCAAAATAAGAATAGTAAACCTTAACCTAAAAGACATGTCTGTAATCTTGGCACTGAAGGAGACTGAGTCAGGAGAATTACAAGTTAGAGCACCAACTGAACAACTTAACAAGACCTCATTTCAAAATAAAAAATAAACGTGGCAAAGGATTTTAACAGGAGGACCCCTGAGTTACTTTGATCCCCAAAATCACCAAAAAAGGACATATTTCAATTTGTAAATATTAAAAATATTTATACAAAAAAAGAAAATGGTTCAAGTCAATAATCTAAGCTTCCAATTTGAGACACTAGATAAAAGAGAAAATTAGAGCCAAAACAAAAAAATAGGAAAATACGTACGAGCAGAAATCAATGAAATTGGACTGGGGAGATAGCTCGGCAACATAAGTGCTTGCCTGGCAAGCACCGAGTTTGATCCCTAGAACCACATGCCGTGCAGGCCCCAGAATCCCAGTGTACCATATCAGACCCAGAACTGGGCATGCTGGCACACACCTGTAATCCCAGCACTAAGAGAGGTTGAGACAGGATCACTACAAGTCTGAACTGTGCAGAGAAACCCTGTGTAAACACAAAAGAAGAAAAATCAATGAAACTAAAACAGACAAAAAAAAAAAAAAAAAAAAAAAAAAAAAAAAAAAAAAAAAAAAAAAAAAAAAAAAAAAAAAAAAATCAAGGAAACCAAAAGCTAGTCCCTTGCATGGATCAATACTGATAAATCCCTAGCTGAGGAAAGTCGAAAGACATACAGACAGAAACAGATACAGACACAAAGACAGAGACAGACATGAATTATCAAAATTAGGAGTGAAAAACAGGACATCACTAAAGATTCTACAGATATTACCGAAAACAAAACACCTATGTCAACAACTTGACTAACTTAGATACAAATACTTCTTAAAACACTAATCAGCACACTGAAGAAGAAATAGATGACCTAACTAGGTCTTTATCTATTGTACAAACTGAATCTACTTTAAAGTCTTCACAAAAATAAAGTTCTTCATTCAGAGTTATACTGGTAAATTCGAAACACTTCATTACATTTCACTTTACAGATTGGAAGTGAAGAAATAAAAATGTGTTACTCCAAATAATATAACCATCTATTTAGAAAAATCCCAATGAGGGGCCAGGGATATAGCTCAACAGCATAAGTGCCTGCCTGGAAAGGACAAGGTCCTGAGTTTGATCCCCAGTAACACACACACACACACATACACACACACACACACACACACACACACACAACCAATGAACCTATGAACAAAATAAGCTACAGAACCTATTAAAACAGTGCAAATGAGTTTACCAACATTGCAGAATACAAGGTCAAAAGACAAAATTCAATATTCTCTACGATAGCAAAAGACAATTGGAAATATGATAACATAAAAACATGAAATACTTCAATAAAAATCTCTTTTAATACACAAGCTACAAAATATAAAAGAGAGAACTACCATGTTCATGAAATGGAAAATCCAATACTGTTAACATGTCAAGTCTCCCTAAACTGAGTAGAATCACATTGTAATTCAATGCAATCCTCAGAGGTGATAGTGGAAGACTTTCCCTGCACACCAAATAAATCTGCAGCAGACACTAGTTGGGTGTTCTCCAATTCAATTCTGACACTATCCATCTGGAGATAGTAGCAGATCCCACAGGTTGAGCACTCAATCTCATAAAACTAGCCCCAACTTTGTAAGTAACAGATGGCCACTTATATTTCTGACCACCCAGCTGTAAACCAGGGATTCCCACGCAACCCACCCTGGGTTTGATTGATATGATGAAGTGGCTTGCAAAACTCAGGGAAACACTTTACTTATGTTTATCCATAAAGACCATTCAAAGGATACAGAAGAATGCCAGAAAGAGATGCAAAGTAAGGTACGAAGCAGTGTGAGGTTTCCATTCCCTCTCTAGGCATGCCATATGTTCAGTTACCCAAAAGTTCTTCAAACCCAGTTCTTTTGAGTTTTTAATGAAAGCTTCATTATGTGAACATGATTACTTAAATCACTGGCCACTGGTGTTCAATTCAAACCTCAGCCCCTCTCAACTCACCAAAGTTGGGGGATAGGACTAAAGATTCCAACCCTCTAACTACACAGATTGGTTCTTCTGGCAACAGTCTCCTACCCCTCAGCTATATATAGGAACCCATCAAGAGTTATGTCATTAAGCAAAAGATGCTGCCATCACCCAGGAGATCCCGAGGATTTAGAAGCTATGTTGCACTTCTTATCACTCTGGAAATTATAGAGGCCTTAGGAGCTATGTCAAGAACCATATATCGGGCTGGGGATATAGCTCAGTGGAATAAGTGCTTGCCTGGCAAGCCCAAGGTCCTGAGTTCTATCCCTGGTACTGCAAAAAATAATAATAATAAATAAAAGAACTATGCATCAACAAAAGATTTTCTTCATCTATTGACACTATCTATAAGGGTATCAGGAACTCTGTTTCAAAAGTAGGATAAAAATCAAACATTAAAAAGATCCTCCCCTCTATCTCTCAGGTATTAAAACGGTATTAGGGGGGCCTGCAGGTTAGCTCAGTTGTTTAAGCACGTGCTTGGGCAAACACCATCAGGCACAAGGGCCAGGGGATTGATCCCTGGGCCTGCCATGCCAACCCCACCCCCAGGGCAGGCTGAGGCAGCAATTGAGACTGGGCATGGTGGCACACGCCTGTAATCCCAGCTCTTGAGAAGCTGTAAACAGGTGGATCACTACAAGTCTGATCTAGTAGTGAGACCCTGAACACCCTCTAGACCCTTCCCTAACACACACACACACACACACACACACACACACACACACACACGCAAAATGGTACTAGAAGCTCTGTGCCAGAAGCTGGAGTGCAAAAGATCAATGTGTGTATTTCTAATTATTTCACAAATCTCAACAAAACTCACAAAATGGTATTTTTATAGAAATCCTAAGAAAATTAATCATGTTGGGCCAGCAAGATGGCTCAGCAGTCTAAAGCGCCTACTTAGGCAAGCTTAGGCAACTGTAGGGACTGTGGTTCGATCCTGTACACCACTGTGCCAGCCCCACCCCCAGGGCAGGCTGAGCCGGCCATAATTTATATCTATATATATGAAAAGAAAATTATTCATGCATCCTTAGATTTCTAAGCACATCACAATACCTATTTTTTCCAGTGCCAGGAACCAAACCCACAGTGTTGATAGATTAATAAACTATAAGAATATACTATTCATGGGCCAGTGAGATGGTTCAGTGGTCTAAAGCGCCTGCTTAGGAAAGCTCAGGCAACTGCAGGGACTGTGGTTCGATCCCAGGCACCACATGCTGCGCCAGCCCCACCACCAGGGCAGGCTGAGCCAGCCACAAAATAAATAAACAAACAAACACAACAAGCAAATAAATAAGTAAATAAATAAATAAATAAAATAAAAAAAGAATATACTATTCAGATGCCTAAAGTTGACCCTATTTTTGCTATGTTTATAAAGTTCCCCATGATCTTTATTTTTTGTACCAAGGATCAAATTCAGGACCTTGTGCTTGCTACACAGGTGCTTAAGCCTCTGACCTATCTCCCTGCCCCACCCCATGTTCTGTTAATATGTATCCAGAACTGAGAACAAGCAAGTAAGAGCTTTGAATGCAATACTAAGACTTTCATTTTGTCAGCAATGATAAGTCAATAAAAGATTAAAGAAAATTAACAAATCTTTATAACATCAAGTTTCAATTCCTCCCTTCAGAGACCAAATAATATCTATTCTTTCTACAGAGAAAAAACTAGCTCAATGTATGCAAAAAGGCAAGTGTAATGGATAGAACCCACCTTCCTGTGAATAAAGATGTAGTCCATTACATCCCATCTACATCTGTAACCCATAAGTATTAATCTGTAAACTCCAAGTTTTACTGGCATCTTCTAAAAGCTATAATAATTAAAACTTACAAAACATTTTCCTAAAAATTAAAAAAATATTTTTGCTAATCTTCAAAATGATTTAGAAACACTAACATTTTATGATTCTTTGCCTCCTTTATTAAAAATATTTTCTAACTCAACTGTTAAATAAAAGACATAGATTGTTGGGGATACCCACTCGGGAAATCCCTCCTGTCTCTCTTGGACAGGAGCTTTCTTTCTCTCAATAAATATGTTCTGCTCATTAAAAAAAAAAAAAAGACATAGATTGAGTCTTATATTCAAATTTGAACAATAGATACAATTTTCAACCTGAAGCAGCAGTAAAACACCTGCCTACATTCTTTTCAATTTATTGGGACTATTACTCTTCTTGATGCTGGTCTACAAATCAAGTAATCTGGGCTAATCTGGATCAGGGTCTCTACAGTAAGAACACTCATCATCCTCTCAATTCTTAACAGTGAAATGTGGTCCTGTAATAGGTCATCTCTCATACCCACTTTGTAACCATTTTTCTTATTTGCAACAATCACACATAATCTCCCACCCAACAAACCATGGGTCCTCTTTTGTCTCTGTCAGTGTTCAAAGGGTGCTTCATAGCACATACTTTATTGAGGTGGGGGATATGCATCTATATCAATAAAAGAAAAAATAGGTAAGAAAAAATGAAGGAGTTCTATATTCTGATAAAAGAAGTATATGAGATTAAAGATCACAAAGTGAAGGAGGTAAACTTGCTTACTTGCTTGCTTGTTTGTTTGTTTATTTATTTATTTATTTATTTATGGTCTTTTTGAGACAGGGTCTCACTATGTAGTTCAGGCTGGCCTTGGGCTCACTTTTGTAGCCCAGGCTAGTCAGGAACTTGCACCGATCCTCCTGCCTCAGCCTCCCAAGTGCTGGGATTATGAGGGAGGTAAATTTAAAGACAAGAGAGATTTGAAAGAAATGTTTGAAGTATTTTAATATAAGAATTTGTAAGTATGCTAAGAATAGGGAAGTGGGCTCAGGTCTTAACTTTAAACTAACATGCCACTTAGAATGTTTGTCATCATTTACAATGCCAACTGTCAAAAGGCTATTCACTCTTAAAAAAATTTAGACATACTTAAACTTATTTTTTTAACTTATTTTCAAATCTAAGTATAACATAGCATAAAGAAACAATCATCCACCAAATCTGTTAGAGCAGAACATTTTTGTTCTTTTTTGTTGTTATTTTGAGACAAGATCCCACTATGTAGTCCAGAGTGATCTTATATTCACTATGTATCTCAGGCTAGCCTTGAATTTATGGAAAGCCTCCTGCGTTCGCCTCCCAAGTGTACCACCACACCTCCCAAGAGGGGTGCATTTAAGATCTCACCTCTCAACTCACGATAATTTTCCCTTTGAAAAGAAAAATATTGAGTTCAATTCCCAGTAGAAACGAGTAGAAGAGAAAGAAAGGGGAAGGGAAAACAGAAGAGAAAAACTTAGACCCCTCCTCTCTACTGCTTTTTGTAAGCCAAACTTCAGCACTGGATCCTTTCCTATGAAACGCCTCAGTCTTCGTTAAGCCTAACTGCAACTTCCTATACAGAAACTGTCCCCAAACAAAGCAAAGAGAAGGTGTAACTTTCATTTCTCTAGTCTAATTTCTCTAGAGCTCCAGCTTTCTTACTTTAAAATCAGAAGCACACTGACAGAAACTACAATCACTCAAGCAACCTAATATCACATTTTTAGGTTCTTTAATTGACTCTTTTTTTCTGGGAAAAACTCATTCTTGATCCTTCTCACCAGACCCCTGAAACTATTCAATATACACTGGTCAAGTTATATTTAAACCTGAATAGTGGATTGCCCTGGACAAGGCACATACTACCTCACAAATGTCCATGTTTTTACTACTTCCAACATAAGGTACAAGTTTATAAGGAATCAATTCTCTCCAAAAGAGATTTGGAAAAATTATTTAACATGGTGTCATCACAAACAATATAGCTCACTTAAAACCTAGCCTGCTATAGCTTTAAAATTATTTACAAGGTCAGTGTTTTAAACGTAACACAATTATTAAAAAAGTAGCACAATTAACAAGTAATATTAACCCTTATCCAAAGATGCTAAAATGAAAGAACCAGATAATAGTTTTTGAGGATAACTAGAAAGAGGAAACACACTGTTTTAATTCCAGACAGAAGCTCTCCCCACTGATACATGACACCCAACCCCCAGCATGACGATACTCCTTCTCAGACTTTGCTGTGTGAGACTCATTTCCATGGACCCATCATTTCAGAGACTGACAATAAACCATGCACATGACTTCTGAAGAGTTATTATCCAACACTGAGCAAACACCATTATTAGCTCTGGTCTAAGACACTGAGTCATTCTGAATAAACACTGCTGTATTTTGACATGCAGCCCTTGCAATACACCTGTGTGTGCCCATTGGCTGTGAAATGGTTTGCTTCAGTTTGTAAAGTCTCAAACTCTGCCTATCGTTTTATATTTAAACTAACCTAATCTAAATGATGTTTCCAGACTCTTAAGAGTCTACTATTCAAATTAATACTTTTAGCTGGTGTTGTAGCTCAGCAGTGCGGCACCTGCCTGGCAAGTGTGCAGCCCTGAGTTCAATACCAAAAAATGAAAAATATAAACTTTTGAAAATAAGACAACAGGAAACATTTTTAATTTAGGAAAACAAGCTCTGTCTGTATCTTTAGCAAACAACTATAGATGCTACCAAACATAAATTCGTACTTCTTACATGAAAGTAAACTACTTTAGACACATTACTACCAGCATCCATTATCACATGTTGCCATAAAAGAGCATTTCTCTTTGATTTTCAAAAACCTACATTTTTCCAATAATTTATAAAACTTTACATTGAATGGATTATGCAGTAATCAACTACAAATTAGGAATCTACTCAGCAAAAATATCAAGCTGTTTAATCAAGTAAAATCAACCTAGAATATTACTCAATTTTATTATCATCAGAATGCCTACTGCTTTTCATTTCAATCTTAGGGGCATTTATTAAGAATGTAATGCTAAGGGCCTGCCAGATAGCTCAGCAGAGTAAAGTGCCTGCTTAGGCACTATAGAATATGTAGAAACTTGAGGTAAATCCTGAGAAAGATGAAAGATTCAGACAGAGGGAAAAAAAGGAGACTGGGCATTCCTAAAGGAGATAGGGTAGGGGTATGGCTGAGGGTAACCAACAGATGCAAAGGAGAAATGAGCATGCTATGTTGAAGATAGAGAAAAGCCTCAAGGAGCTTAATTAGAGCTTAGTGTGAACAGGGAGGTAAGAACTGGTACAATCAGACACTGAAGAGGATAAGGAGTCTCTGAACATTTCTGAAGGAAGATGTAATATGCTGAGAAGAGTGCCTCAGCTAGACTAATTTAGAGCAAAGTACTGAACAAACAGAATGGACAAGTTTTTTTCTGGACTTACTACTATTTATAAGTTTCAGATTTTTTTTTAAAAAAAGGCAAAGGAGGGGCTGGGGAGATAGCTCTGTGGCACAAGTGCCTGCCTGGCAAGTGCAAGGTCATGAGTTTGAACCCCAGTCCCGCAAAAAAATAAAAATAAAATAAATAAAAATTAAAATAAAATAAAATAAATCCAGCACTTAAAAAAAAAAAAGGCAAAGGAAAGCAACATATTCAGAAGATTTCCCTTTGGCTTTTCTTTTTAAAAGAATTATAAAAA
>PVKN010037228.1:0-11283 GCA_004027915.1 Capromys pilorides
GGGGGGGGGGGGGGGGGGGGGGGGGGGGGGGGAGGGGGCGCTGGCTGGGCTGGCATGGTATGTGGTGCCAGGGATCAAACCTTGGTCCCTGCACTTGCCTAAGCTTGCTTAAGCAGGTGCTTTAGTCTGTTGAGCTCTTTCACTGACTCCTCTCTGATCTATTGAGTTGATTTTGGCACATGGTATGCTGAGGGGTCCAATTTTATTGTTGTACCTGTTGTGTCCCTTCATTTCTGCAGACTCATTCTTCAGATGTTCCTTGCACTCAGCTGGGCACCTGATGGTGGCAACTTCCCCTCACAATTGTCCCTCCTCTTGTGGTAAAGGTTTCATCAATAAAGGTCATAGTTAGGAATTGAGATTTGTCTTTTAGCACAGCTTGGCTTTAGGGTGAAGGCTGGAAGAACTAGGATGCACACACATGCTTTTTTCTGATTTGGGAGTAAGAGGGTAGAAAGATAATTAGTAATGGAATTCACTTACCTTGAGAGAAATAACTGGTATAGATGGAAATACATTTTCCCTATTAAAATACATACTGTGGAACTGTCATTCTCAAATTTGTCATTCTGCCTCTATTCTCAGACTTTTCCAGTTCTGCTAATTAATCTTTCAGTGAAAAATTAAAAAGCATTGTAAATGCAAAATAGTTTCCTGACAAGAATTATTTAATAGTTTCTGTTGTCTCTAGGACAAAGTGCACACTGGGGAAGAATTTTCTTGGTCAAGAGTGTCAGTGTCAGTTTATTTAACCAGTCCCTTTGCTCTGGGCATTTGACCCAGCTTCTGTCATTAGCATGATTACTGTGTTGGTAAGAGTTAAGTTGCTGCATTCTTTAACCGTGAATCCTTTATTATACACCTTTCCTTGTTCCTGTGCCTCTTTCAGGCAGTCATATTTCCACTAGTTTGAGACAGCTGTGCACCAGCAGGATTTTGAAAACAAAGGGTCCAGATTTTATAAAAGCAAAGTTTAATTTCTCTTAAAGTGAATTGTTAAGGAGAAAACCTTATTTAAGTAAATTTAAATATGGAATACTAGATGATGTTATGGAATTACATAAATTTTGTTGGTTGTAATAAGGTAATGATGGTTGTCTTAAGGAAATTTCCTATAACCTTGAAGTACGCCGGAAGTGTGGATTATAAAGATGTGACTGGGATTTGTTTCAGATATTTCATAAAATGCATAAAAATTAGCAAGATATAGAGAATTTTGGAAGCCAAGAAATGGGTTCTCAAACATTTATTATATTGTTTTTCTTTATTTTCATGTAGTTTAAAAGTTTTAATAAGTGTCAAGAAACAAACCTTTTATATATACACAATTTACAAAGGATTAGAGAAGCAGTAAATCTTGAATGACACTATCAGAATGCATTTGAATTCCTTAAAATTATCACTTTTCAAACAAAGTGAAAGTTAAAATCGCAGGTGCATAGTTATAAATTTAAACTTCAGGAAAACTAAACGTAGTTTAGTAGATCAATATTTGAAGAAATCACTTTTACTTTTGTGTCTAAAAGTAGTGAGGACTGCGGAGATGGCTCAGCAGCATAAGGCCTGCTTTATGAGTGCCAGGTCCTGAGTTTGATCCCTGGTACCAAAGAATGAAAACAAACAAAAGGTGATGTATGCATCTTTATACATTTAAGGGGAAATAACATGTTTAAGAATGGATATATCATTTTGAATATTTTTCACTAACTTTCTAAAAAATGATATTTAAAAACTTTAAAGTAATTATAAACATGAAAAAGTAAGCCAGATAAAACCTTGAAGTAACCTTGTTACTTCTTACATAGTTCTTTGTTACCAATTTATATTATCAATTTACATTAATATTCACTAATTTCTAGATTTTAATATTTCATTCGTCTTTCCTCTAATGTCTGTAGTCTGTTCTAGGATCCATCCTGGATATCACTGTGACCATAAATCATAATTTGTCACTTTATTGATATTCTTTTTTTTTTTTTTTTGAACCAAGAATTGAACTCAGGGCCTTGCGCTTACCAGGCAGGCACTGTGCCACTGAGCTATACTCCTGGCCCCTATAATATATCATTTTGACAGCAATAAAAAATATTGAGCAGTTTAGTAAAGCATGGTTCTGAGCGTGTCTGTGGATGTGGACGATTGATATAGCCCAGCCAACTGTCCCTTGCGGGTGGCAGCAACCAATAGGCCTGTGGCCTGGATGGGACATAAAAGGAGAAGAAAATGTGGGCATTTTGGAAGAGTACCTGTCTTCCTAAGGGGCGTGTTCTTTGCTGCCTTCATCCTTGGGAGTCAGTCTATAGCTCCTGCAGGCTTTCAGCACAGACGCAAACCAGCGCTTCCAGAGTGAGCCCAGCGACTCTGCGGTGAGCGTCCAGGCCTTTGATCTGGTGCTGCAGCCTCCATGATGCCTCTCGTTCTGCGTCTTCCCTCCTCTTGGAGGCAGCCGCTGTTCCATTCATTGGGCGGCTCTTCAGCCTGCAGCTGGCACTGCGGACTCTGCTGCCTTTGCTCCTGTAGCCACCCTGACAGCACCCTTGCCTGAGCATACATATGTTTCCTATTGAGCTTGTTCCTCTAAAGAACCCACACTAACACAACTATATTACACTTAATGTATGATAGTTTCTCAGTCCTTTTGATTTTTATAACTGTCGTAGTTTGGACATATA
The DNA here is from genome assembly GCA_004027915.1 of Capromys pilorides. Lineage (NCBI taxonomy): Eukaryota > Metazoa > Chordata > Mammalia > Rodentia > Capromyidae > Capromys > Capromys pilorides. Next base: position 2,673 of record PVKN010037228.1, read on the forward strand.
TACAATACAAATTTCATAATTAGGCTGTGTGTTTCATGATTAGGCTGACGTAGTAGGATTTTTGTGACAACACAGAAGTAAAGTTGCTTCTTATATCAGAAGGTACTTGATATTCACATGTAATGTTCACCAGTTTGTTAAGGCAGCATTTGTCAAATTTCTCCATGTGGTGAAGTTATTGTCCATCTCCACACTCTACTCTATGAAAGAGAATGACCAAGTCTGGCCCATGCTGGTGTGAGAGCCTAAGTGGGCATGCATACTCACTCTTGCACAATTTTTCTGTCAGTGAAACATGGCCCCTTGCCACCATTAATATTTTCAACCGTTTATGTCAATATGGACTTAAACATTTGTAATGCATTAGGCATGCAATCTAATACTGTGTTATTTATTTCGTTGCTCAGATTGTTCTAGTTTTGACCACCAGGATGTTTTTCCATTTTCTGTCTCTCTAAGATCCTTCAGGCTTGTTTTCTGTTTTTCCTGTTCCAGCCTAAGAGGTACCCATCACTCTAGGAAGCCATTTCTTTTTGCTAGAGAATTCTACTTTAAAGCTAAGATCTAGGTGCACCCACTGCTCCTGGGAGCTAAGTTCTTCTAGCTTCTTTTGTCATTAACATTTTCTTCCATTCCCACACTCCTTGTGGGAAATCTCAAGATAATAGCTGCCAATGTTGGAGTTGCCTGCAGTGCACACTGGGCTGTGTTGGGACTAATAGGCGTCTGGAGGCAGGGAGCTTCAGCGCTGCTGAGCCCAGATGAAGGGGCTGCAGGGAATGAAGAAGGGCAGTTTTCCCAGGATGCTTTAGACTTCCTGCCTGATTTCCCTCAGTGAGCTGCCTCTTCCAGGAAGGTAGCTGGAGGACAGCAGAAGTAGTATCTTTCTCCTCATCCCAGTTGTTCCTTCCCTTTGAACAGAAGGAAGGGAAACATATTTATGCATATGTACAGGATAGCGTGGATAATCACACTGAGGTTTTCTGCTGGGCTATTGAAAGGAATAGTTACAAATGCCCATGGGAGCTTGCATGGGACACATGCCACACAGAGGCCACACCCAGAGAAGCTGGGGCCCATACCCAACTGTAGGACCTCATGGAGCAAAACCCACCTGCTTTCTCCCCCAGACCCCACATCCAATTCAGGGAGGAAAACAGGGAAGTGTGAAGAGCAAGCGTGAGGGCTGAGCAACACCACACTCTCAGCTGCTTTGGTTTTAAAATTATTTTTCAAATTTAAAGTGAGAAAGGCTAAGTCCTTGAGAAGCAGCATGAGGTGATTATTGAGGAATTAAGAGGTCAGAATGAGACCTGGGAAGGTTCTTTCCTATCCATGGATATCACTGAATCTAACAAGTAAAAGGGGGCTGGGTATTAGCAGATTAATAAATCTCTGCACAAAAAAGCTAACAAATAGAACAATCAAAATCTTTCTACTGTGATAGAGCACCAAGTGTAGAACCTGATTCATGTTGGGTGTATAACAGCTGTTAGATCTCATTATGATTATTGTTATTAATTTGAGTTTGGGTCTATTCTGTATGTGATTAGCAAATCCATAATTCTTCTGGCTTGCTTCTCAGTTATGTATTATGTGCCAAAACAGAATAGCAGGAGAAAAGCCAAGGGTTTCTCCTTTCAGATTGCAGCCACTTGCTTGGGATGGTGTGACTGCAAGAAGGGAAGAGAGGAGAGGACAGAGGAGGAGAAGGTGGCAGAGAAGGAGAGGCTAATTGCAATGCCGGATGATTTGTGCCATGGGAGGCCTCGCAGCGGAGCTGCTCTGCACAGTGTAGGGCTCTGGACAATTTTCCTGGGGAGAGATGAGCTGCTAACTTCATGGTGATCTTGAAGCCTCATATCATATCACATCTGAAAGGAGATGACACTTGAAGCTGACTTCTCCTTTTAAGTAGAATCTTCTAATATAAAGCAGAGAGAATACCATCGAGAGGAGCCACAAAAGACTTGTATATGCATTTGGGTAACATGCTGCACGAATCGGTGTTCAGTTAAGTGGGCTGTTAGTACTTTATGATACAAGGCATGAATATTGCCTCCTGACAGTAAGCGTAACAGAAACAAAAAAACTATTAGAATCTGCTAATCTTCCTCCAAGAGGAGATCATGATAGGGCTGTGTCTGCCAGGGTTATTTTTATTTGTTTGTAGTTTTCAAGCTTCTTAGAGTATTAATCGTTCCTGGGAATATTGTCAAAAAGCAAACTAAAACAAGAATAATTAAGACAAATTAATTCTTAGAATAAGCTAGAGCATAAATCAAAATTGCTTGAGCCAATGCTGAATTTAATTCCAGGGATTCAAAATGTGAGAAATGATATTACGCCCAAAGCTATGGGTCCAAATCTTGGATCCCTGGACAAACATTTCAAAATATACCTTTCTCCCTCAATTTTCTACCAGCATATAACATAGTGCATCTTTGGGACAACGAGTCCCATGGTGAGCTAGATGGTTGTGCGAAATACTTCAGAGAAGTACAGTACCTGGTTTTTACCCTCTAGGGCATCCTAAGACCCTGCTTCAGGAGAAAAAATGCCACAAATAGATCAAATTAGAGCCGGGTTTTTGGATGTTCATTGAGAGAACCTTTAGAAATTGAGATACAAAGTATCAGTAAAGAGAAGCAAGCCAGTAAGGTAGAAATACGCAAATTGAGTAGACAGATAAGGAGCAGAAAAGAAAATGTATCTGTCAATTGGATATGTCAAACAATGGACATCTCAGAAAAATTTCTGCCTAGAATGATGAGGGTGCTATAGTGGATTCATGAACAATTGTAATTGTTGGGATTGGAGAAGAACTGGTTCACCACCTGAATGCTTTTATTATCTGAATTCTCTCCTCTGAATGGACATTCCCTCCTAACAGTGGTGGCGAACCTATGGCACGCGAGTTGCAGCGACCTGTTTGTATCATTGAAAGCTCTAAAAGGTTCTCTGCCTTATGCCATTTTCAGTCTTCCATATTTTAGCTGCATTTACTCTTTGGATCCATGTAATGAATTCTTTGGAGGCTCACAGATTTCTGATTTCTCTGACTCTGAATGGGGAGCATCTGTTCTCTGCCATCAAAGCCCTTCAGATTGGGTTTTTATGTGGTAACACTGGTCTCTTTTGAAGTGCACCCAACACATCTCATGGCTCCCCAACCCAGCAGGCCCCTGTTTATTTCAATAAAGTGCTAAGATATCACCATGAATCTACTGAGATAGCATAGCCTGGTGCCAAGTGGGTGCTTACAACTTCTTAATCTCACAATGGCCCATGTGCTAGAGCTTCTGCTGGTTTTCTCTTCCCTGAGCTCGATGTTGCAGATTGTGGGCTTACTGAGTGATCCTAGAGGAATGGCATGAAGACATTGTGCTCAGCCCTCATACCAGCCCTCATTTTGACAGGGGAAAGTGAGTCCAGGGACACTGGATTCCTTAAGAAATGTAAAGAGGTAAATCAGGTGTACACACATATAATCCCAACTCTTTGAGAGGCTGCAGCAGAGTTGCCAGTTCAAATCGCTCTGGGAAACTTAGTGAGACCATGCCCCCACCAGTAAAAATGCTGGAGATGTAGTCCAGTGAAAGAGCTCTGAGTTCAATCTCTAGTCTGCCAACAAAACAAAACAACAACAACAACAAAAAAACAAAACAATGGACTTATTATTGGATTTTGAAGAGACAGTGATGCAGGAGGCTAGGCCTAGGAAATTACCTATATTGTACATTTATTAACTACATTATTTTATGGAAGTGACACTTTGTTAGCAAGTGAAGTGGGCATATCTGGAAGAGCATCTTCTTACAGCATCAGCACTCTAGACAAAGTCATAGTTAAGTGGAAGTCTCAGGAACCTCAACAAAATTTCCTGTTTGTCAGGTGCTAGAATTTGGTCAAATTGTTTCTCTTATGCCTCAATTTTTCCCAACCATAAATGGAAGATAGCCATTCAGAAGGTTATATGTTAACTGCATAATCTTATAAAATGCCTAATTAATGTTCAGCGGTAATAATTGTATAGGGGGTATATGATTTAGGGAATTAGGAAACTTCTTGTCTTACCTAGGTTGGAATCATCTCTTTATTGTTTTTCATTTTGTGTGTGTGTGCTGTGTATGTATGTATGTATGTATGTATGTATGTATGTATTGCATGTATTTAGTACAGGGTCTACAGGGTCTCATTACACAGATCAGACTCATAGTGATCTACTTTCAGCCTCCCAAGTTCTGGGATTACAGGCAGGTGCCTCCTTGTTCAGTCTCAATGACCATCTCAGAGCACCCTGAGGGCAGGGCCAGTGTGGCATGCTGGACGAATCAAACCCTGGTCCTTGTATCTACCTAAGCAGGTGCTTTAGTCCTTTAGTCTGCTGAGCTATCTGGACAGCTCTTTATTGTTTTTTAGATACTTGAACATATGAGTGAATAGATGAGTCATCTTTTCACAAATGGATTCTCAAGCCTCTATCATAGGGATTACTTCGTAAACTGAACTTGTAACTTGGATTCAAGGGCCATGTTGTTTTCTATTTTGACTGTTGTCCCTTCCTTAGTGTTTGTCAATCTGATCATGTGCACTGAATCTAAAGTGAGGGGAAGAAACAAGAAAATGCAAGAGGGCTGACCTGCAAGAGGTGCTTGTTCAGTGCCACAGCCCCAAAGTGTGAAGGGAATTTGAAGTAGGCAAGAACGGGGCTACATATGCTCTTTCATACCATGCAGTGCCCCATGACAGGCCTGGACTCAGCCTGTCATCTACTCTGTGGTAGTAGAGACCAAAGGAAATTACCTGCTTCTTGCCATGATATCTTCCTGTCAGATACAATAGATGCTTAACAAATGATGCTGTCCTTGGCCTCTTTCAAAATTACTTTATGTGGATGGGCAGCAGCATTCTCAGCCTGTTCTTCCCCTTTGCTTCATTGCCTCTCACAGTTGATGCTCTTGTCTTTGAAACTGACAGTGGAGCTGGTTGCAGCTGGGGTCTGAGAGGGGAACATCAGCATTGGAGCTCCAGTGTTTTTGACAGGCTTGCTTCTTCCCAGAATACCTTGCAGTGGGCCAACAGCCAGAAGATCTGCAGCCTCAATGTTGTCCCCAGCAAGGCGAATCATTTCGTCTCATTAGCTCTGCAACATGAGGTTAAATGAAAGTGGAATCACTTTTGATCTTTGTTCCTTGCAGCCAGGAGCTTTGCCGAATGATCTTCAGGATAGTTGTGGCTGGAGTTTAGGAGGCTGTGGAGGGCCAGGTGAGGAGGGCTCCAATCATCCACAACAACTAAAGCCACCTTCCCCTTGATTTTTATACATTGTGCCTATATAGAACTTCGCAGGCTTTCTGATCTTTAAAAGTCTAAAAAAAAATATCAAATTTGGGTGACTCTTTAACTTTAATACTTGGGCCGTTAGCTACACATGGCTATTGAGCACTAGAGAAATGGCTAATATGAATTGATATTTGCTCTACAATTAAACTATGTAATTTTTTTGACAAAAATATATAAAAGAGCTTATTGACAATTTGAAAAAAAATATTAACAACATGTTGGAATACAGTAATAACATTTGAATGCATTTTGGCTGTGGCGCTTAGGGAGGAGTGTCAGTTTGATTGGTTTTGGGTTCTTCTTGGGGTACTGGTATAGTACAACTCTGGGTATGTTTGGGTGGGTCGTAGAGCTGTGCCCTTGGGGGTACATGTTTCGGTCCTTGCTCCTCCCTGGCACTTTTCCCTTCCTCTGCTTCCTGGCCAACATGAACTAAGTAGCTTTGTGCCACTGTAGCCCATCTGCCATGTTTCTGCCAATGTTAGATGACCATGAACTGAATTCCTTTAAGACATGAGCCATATTAGATCTCCCTTTCTTAAACTGTGTATGTTGAGCATTCTGTCTTAGCAATGGGAAAGCTAAGACAGAATGACTTGTACATTAAGTAGAAGATGAATGTTATTTCAGATGGTTTCCTTTAAATGTAGCTCCCAGGAAGTCAGTGTGTGGTTTGCATTACGTTTCCCTTAAAGAGCATTTCTGCTTGGAGTCCCTCTTGGAATTCTATGGCTCTGAGCTGAAGAAGTGGGCTCCGTGGTGTGTGGGGTTGTGTCCTAGGTGCCAGAGATCGATGGGTTGTAGATGCAGACTGAGCCTTCTTTTGGGAAGTTCAAGCCCATAGAAGTTACGAACTTCCACAGGGCCACCATTACCACTCTAACCATGTGGCATCACCCAAAGGCTATCTTGCCTTTCACAGTAATTCTGTCCCCTTGCTTTCCCTCCAGTGCTCCTCCCAGACTATTTATTCTGCCAGTTCAGTGATGGCCATGTGTTCTGGGGTTCCTAGGCCAGATCTAACTTTTCCCCTTTACTGTCATAATTACTGTTTGTCAGATTGACTTTTGGTTCAAAAATTATAGTTAGCATTGGTGTTAGGCAGCTATAAGAAATTCTCCTGTAGGATCACAGCCTTCCTTCGTGGGGATGCAGAGGGATGAGTAGGCGGAGCACAGAATATTAAAGCAAAGAAAGTATGACGTGTGATATAATTGTGAGTGCAGGCTATGTTTGTTAAGGACTAGAGAATGTACAACACAAACAATGAACCCTAAGAAACTATGGCTTTGTTTGATAATGTTTCACTCTTGGTTCATTTTACTGAGTTTTTTTTTTTTTTTTTTTAAGTACCTCTTTATAGAAAGGTTGACAGAGGAGGTGGTGTGTGTTTGGGAGACAGAGGGCTGGACCTCCATGCAGTTTTGCTGAAACAATTGCTAATTGTTTTTAATTCAACTAAAAATATGCAAACTCATATGTATGTTGAAAAGGAAAGCAATCTATGTAGGAAACCTCTGTGATTAAAATCAGTCCTTATTCCTTTCGAGTGACAGCTCTGACTTCTCTCGAGCCCAGTATTTCACAGGAAAAAATCTCAGGCAATACCTTGCTAGAACGTCCTGTTTCTCTGTGTTAGAATGAGGGGCAGAAAAATGATGTTTGTTTCCTTGCCTTCAGAGTAAAGCCTGCTAGATAGAAATAGTCACAAATGACTTCTCAAAGCCGGAGGGAACTCCTCCGTTTTCTTTGGAACCCTGTTAGGTCGAACAGTTGTTAAAGCTGGTTCCAGAGTAACCTGTGGCCTCTGCTTGTGATGGAGCCTTTGTCTTATTTATTATTTAATTAAACTTCTTGGATGAAAAACTTCTGATGTTGATAAGCTTTGTGGTACAGGGCTACTATAATGAGACAGTGTGTGAGCTAAGCAAGACTTAATGAGCATTCTTTTCCTCTTCTTGCCTTGAAACCTATAAAGAATACTTCCTTTCTAATTCTCAATGCCTTATGTGGAAATTTGTCTTTTGACAAAAAGACAAAATTAGAGTAGGATGATGTTCTGTTCTTGAAAAAGTTTGATTTTATCCTTAGAAATTCAATAAGTTTTTACCAAGGGTGAGTGGTCCTGGGGTATAGTGAATTCTTTTTTAAATTTTTTTATTATTTTTAATAAGAAATAACAATATGATAGTTTCAAAACACATTAGTAGTACACTCTCAATAATTGACACATTGCATATTGTTATCCTCATAGTAGTATACAGAGCACAGGGTGTAGATGTGATAAATTTTCTAATCGATATTGGTAAGGAAAGAAAAAAAGAAAAAAAATTCTTCTCTTAGAACTAAGAGGAAGTAGTTGTATACATAGTCCAATGTTCCATAATTGCAGTGGGTTACCAGTGAAACTGGCGGTGTTGGCGGCTGTTGGTTTAAGCCTCTTACAGCTCATCATACTAATCTAGCTCTGCATTTTATGCCTCGTAACTAAGCTTTTCTGCTGGGTGATTGAGGGCAAGTTAAAGCAAGACCTGTGCAACAAAACATTCATTTTTTTATCTTCCAATGTCAAATCCCCTCAGGATTAACTTTGGTTTATAGTGGATTTTGATGCTCTATTGCTACATGAGTTGGAGAGAGTCTGTCCTCCTGGGGCACTGCCTTTTGATATGGCAAAGGGCTGGAACAATTAGCTTACCTATTCCTGTTGTGTTAAAAGGCATAAGTGAGTAGGGGTAAGGCACAGAAGTTATGGGTAATTTGTTAGAAGCTGGGTGGATCTTTCTTATTCCCAAGATACTGGAGTTTAAGGCTGACTCTGACACATGCCAGCAGTGTGGTGCTTAGGAGGGATCAGTTCTCTCTGGGTCCTGTTCTTTCTTCCTCTTGGGTTATTATTTTTTCATTTGTTTTTGAGATCAGGTCTTTCTATGTAGTTCAGGTTGACCTTGAACTCACTATGTAGCCTAGGCTGGATTTTAATTTGGGGAGAATCCTCCTGCCTCAGCCCTGGCTATGGGCTGTGAATTTACATATGCAATTTAAGCCCTTTGCTATATATTTTTTGAGTTCTATAAAACATTTATATGTGTATGCTTAGTTTAGATTGTGTTATCTTTTAAATTGTAGAGGTATATGTACTCGATGTATTAAGTTAGAAAGTATAATAGAACAGAAAAATCAATTAAAATATTCTTATTTATGCAAATCTGAACAGTTTTACATATTTCTGATGTATCTCTGTTCTCATACAAGTCTCTCAAGT
>PVKN010037229.1:0-11284 GCA_004027915.1 Capromys pilorides
TAGCAGAAACACAACTGTTGCATATAGTACATATTAGCTGTAAGTCAATACCTGTGTTGTCTTAATGTCTGCATCATAATTGTGAATTTTTTCTTCAAGGTTAAGGTGGCATATAATTGATTTTTATGATATATTAGTGTACAGTTTGTCTTAGATGATACTACTGTAGCTGATTTTCCTGCTATTACCCTGGTCACATACTTGTTGCTGTTTCTCCATAAGCCAATACTCAGATAACTCTTGTAATTAATTGCTCTTGTGGCAGTAACAACTCTACAATACTTTTCCAGAGAACTCTTTGTTGGGTCAATTACACTGTGTCCACCCCTCCCAAATTAACCAAGGTGATTGGATCTTGTGGCTGAGGCAGAGGACTAAAGTAAGACTTAACACCAATATTTCTTAAACTCTTCAATAAAGTGGAAGAGAACCAGTGCTCTCAAAATCATGTCTGGAAGCAAGCATTACCCTGATTCCAAAACCAGAAAAGAAACCCAACCAAAAAAAGAGAACTACAAGTCAATCTCTTTAATGAACATAGATGCAAAAGCCCTCTATAAGATACCAGCAGACAGATTGAAGCAAATCATACATCATGATCAAGAAGGATTCCTTCCAGTCAAGCATGATGATTCAACATATGAAAATCAATTTTATCATCCACTCACCAGACAAAGGCCAACCATCTAGAAGATGTAAAGTGCTCAAAAAAATTAGGACCCCAAATTTAAAGGCCCAATAAAAAAATGGGCATCTGCCCTGGTACCTCTATGCCATGCTGGCCTTGCCCCCAGGCGTGCTGAGCCAGCCACTGAGACCTGGTGTGATGGTGCATGTTTGTAATCCCAGTGCTGAGGAGGCTGAAAATAGGATCACTACAAGTCTGAGACACATAATGAGACCCTGTACCAAGTATATTTTTAAAAAATGGGAATCTGAAATAGACACTTCTCAAAAGAAGTACAAATGGCTAACAAATACATGAAAAAATATTGAATATCACTGGCTGTTTGAGAAATGCAAATTGAAACAATACTAGGACTGTGTCTTATGCCAGAAGTAATGGTTATCATTAAGAAATCAAACAATAACAAGTGCTGGAGAGGCTTCAGGGAAAAGAACTCATCTTTATTGGTGGTGGGAATGTAAACTGGTACATCCACTATGTGAAGACTCCTCAAAAGCCAAAAATTGAAGTTCCATTTGACCCAGCTATTCACCTTCTAGGTATCTTCCTAAAAGAATTAAAGTCATCATATCACAACGAAACATGTACACCCATTTTATAGTGGCACAATTCATAATAGCTAAATCTTGAAAGCATCTTATTCTTCCATCAACAGGTGAATGGGCAAGGAAAATGTGGGGTTTATACACAACAGAGCCTTACCCTGCCATAAAGAATGATGAACTTCAGTCATTTGTGGGAAAATAAGCACTCCTTGAAAACACAAAGTTGAGTGAAGTAAAATCATGCACAGGCCTTCATATCACATGGCTTCTCTTATATGAAAACCTAATACAAAAATAAAGTGCAAAAATTTAAAAACTGACATTAGCAAAAAATAGAAAAAAGTTATTGCAACATAACAGGGGCAGTGTGTCTAAAAGTGAATCTTTACTATAATTGTAAACCCATAAGGGTTTATGTTTCAGGGTGTATTAGTCAGGCTGTTAATCTGTATTTATGATTATTAACTTGACAAAGACATGTAAGTAAGTAAATTTGATGCTGGGAAAAATAAAGTTATGAGAACAATGATAGGAATGAGGGGGAGTATTTTGAGGTGAGCTCATGTCAACTAATTTAAACATTTACTATACTTTTTACTCAGACCTCATTTTTATAGCTTTTTTTAAGATGTGGTCTTGTAGTGTTTTGTGGCTGATCTGAAATGCATGAGATCAAAAAATCTCCTGCCTCAGTCTTTCCCTAAGGTTGCCAAATCGAAGATCAAGGGTTCATGCACAACATAGCATTTAACAGACACGCTGGGGGTATTCCCTTATGGCCATCCAAAACAAGACCAGGTGTTGGGACGATGGCTTCTTCCCCTCTGGATCACAGCACAAGACAGGGACTGTCAGACACCGTGGAAGGGTGTTCAAGGGCTTGCTGCTCATCTATCATCATGTTAGGATGCCAGTCAGAACCTCTGTAACTTTGGGCAAGTTACTTCACCTCTCTTAGCATTTGTTTTCTTCAATGTAAAACAGGGATAATGATGTGCTTATCTAACAGCTTTGATGTGAGAATCAAATAAAATATGCAAGAAATGTGGTAGGCCCAGAGTAAAAGCTCAATAAAGTTAATCCAGTATTATTGACAGACAAGTCTCCATGAGGGCAGAGCCTCATGGCAGCCTGTTATACCTCCAGGGTATACGAGTTAGGTAGAGTCAAAATGACTTTGATAAGTGGCTGTGCATACACCTGCCTCAGGCTCAGCATAAAAGTTCTTAGGCATGAAGTTGAGCGCCTTTTGCATCTTCAGACATGCACAGCTGTGATGAGAAGATGAACTGGAGAGGATTCCAGAGGTCATTCATTACCACATGCAGAGCTGAGCTCTGTGTGCAATTCCCAACCCCAAACCCTGTTGCTAGATTTGCATTCTCTCTCCCTCCTCCTACTCCTTCCCAATCTAGGGCCCCTCACATGCTGGGCAAGTGATGGACCACTGAGCTACACCCCCAGCCCTTTTTACATTTTATTTTGAGATAGGATCTCACCATGTAGCTCTAGCTGGCCTTGAACTTGTGATCATCTTGCCTCAGTCTCCCAAGGACCTGGGACTCCAGGTATGCACCACTATGCCCAGATAAAGCTAACTTTTTAGGAAGAAGTTCTTTCTGTTCCCCAAGCACTATTCACCCGAAACCCACCCTTGATCCTGGTGCCTCATCTTTGTGCTCCAAGACTGTGACAAGTATGTCAGACTCTGAGATAGCAAAATGAAGCAACTCAGGATGCAGGCTGCGGATTTTGTCTCAGAAAAGGGTCCCAGCTGTCTGCATCCTTTCCAGTCGTGTCACCCAGGCCATGACTTCCTCTGTGTGTCTAGGTCGCCCCATCTGTACAATGAAGATTTTTACAGTCACTGTTTCATGGCAGCTGTGGTATTTGATGCATTGTGTCAAGGTGAAATGTGAGAAGCTTAGCTGGATCCACTGGTCAATTCCATGCCCTGGGACATGAGGGGCCCCACCCCAAAGTGACTCAGCACAATAAGGGTATAGAAAGGAGTCAAGGAAGGCTTCTGCGCCCCACATCAGAGGAGCTCTGATCTTCGCGGTGGAGCACAGGAAGAGTCCCAATGGATGCCACCGCAGCTGCTGCTCCTCCTGCTTTGTTGTTTTCTGCTGCCATGAACTGCTGCTATTGCCTTGGAGCCAGCCAAGTATGGACTGAAACCTCCACAGACTATGAGCTAAATAAACCTTTCCTTCTTCATTTTAGGTGTTGGTATTTTGTCCCAGCAATGAGTGAAAACTAGTCAAGACAGGGACCATAGGAATTAGCTAGAAAGATGCATGGAAGGTGTGAGAACTAAATGCTCACCCAAAAAGTCTGTCTTCCTTACTGAGGGAGGCTGGGTCACCTCAGCCGGGCTTCGGTTGGCCCCTGAACTCCCACAGAACAGCCTGTGATGATGAACATGTCCCTTCCACACTGCCCCATATGAAAGCCACTAGCTACACCAGCTGCATTAGGATGGGGGCCCTTGAGAGGTAGCCAGTGACACCAAGGCAAAAAGTGACTTGTTTTTCTTTTTTCAAACCCAGGCCTTCACACACAGCTACATCCCCAGCCCTTTTTTATTTTTGTTTTGAGAACAGGGTGTCACTAAGTTGCTAAACTGCTCAGACTGAACTCAGACTTGCAGTGTTCCTGCCCCAGCCTCCTAGAGTGCTGGGATTACAGCTGTGCACCACTACACCCAGCTGAGGAAGTGAATTTCTAATTTCACTTTATTGTAACTAATTCCTCCTTAAATCCAAGTAATACAAATGGTCAGGAGCTACCAAAGGGTCAGGGCCAGTGGTAAGAATTATAGGGGCTATCAAGGACCCTTTCCTACATTAAATTCATTTTTCCTCCTGTTAGATTCTATATTGCTTCTTTTTCTGTCATATTTTAATTTTTCAAGCCCAAACCATACCAATAAATTTTGTCCTCCCAATAAAATGACATTTATATCACATCATGCCAGGCACTGATTTATATATAGTCACTTATAAGAGTAAAGTAGGTGCTGTGATTGTGCCCATTTAATAGACAAGTAAACTGAGGTAGAATGGTGCCATGACTTCTCAAAGTCACACAGCTAATAAGAAACAGAATTGGAAATTAAACTCACTCTTACAGAAGCTGGAAACTCTTAACCATAATGTAATATCATTTCTGTGGCTGAAACACTAGCCCCAAGTTTAAGAGTGCATGCTGTATTTCCCTGGGGGTAAGTGAGACCTGGACAAGCTTCTTTTACTCACTATTCAAAGCCTAGGGTTTGCCGATCCCTTGTGTGGAGGCTGTTTGCTAGCACAAGGCTACTGGCAGGGAGCACTCTTCCTGTCCTTTCTCTGATCCGTGGTTCTTCTCTTGCTGCTGTCACTTGTGGGAATCAATTTCCTTCTGTTCCATTCATAATCTGAGTGCCTTTATCCTCTTGGCTGAATTCCTAAGTGGCTGGGCAGAAAACAGACCTGGTGCAGGGCCAGGCGACACATGACACCCACTTAGCAAGTGAATATCACATTGTTGTACCTCACTGGGCCCCTGACAGTCTCTGGCATGAGGCAGGGCCACCAGCCAGCTCCCCAAGGAAGTATCCGGAAAGCCATTCAGAGGGAGTGAAGCTGCAGCCCTGGAGAACAGTGTTACAGGCAACTGACCCAAGGCCTTCTGGGTAGAGCCACATGGGCAGACTTGACAGAGGGACCCACCCAATTCCCATCACTGAAAAATCCGTCCTTACCCCAAGCAGGTGCTACCAGGTGGCCTGTGTGAAACTGAAGTATTAACCTTTAACATGAATGAAATGGTTCCCTTCAGTGACACCAATACTGCTGGAGTCCACTGAGGTCCACAGAAATTGAGATGTTTTGATGGGTAACACTTAAAAGATCGGGCTTCTGGAGGGCCTCCTGCCTAGGTTGTCCTCACATTCCAAAAGGACTGCACTAACAGCCAGAGTATAAAGGGAGAGGGTAAGTCAAGGCAAGCCCAGGTTTTCAGGAATATCCTCAGTCCTTGTACAAAATTAGTGGCTGAGGTATTACACCAAGTTCTCAAGTTGTCCTGAGAGAAAGGCAGACTGCTACGGCTGTGAGCCCCACCCAGGAAAGCTAATCTACTTGAGGGCAGCTTTAAAGATGGGGCAAAGAGCCCCAGAGAGGACCCCAAGTGAAAGAACAGAGGGAAGTTTGTCATGGCTAGTAAGGATCCCTAATAGGACCCTGTTGGATGGCTGATGGGGGCGATTCTAAGAGGATGGGAAGGGCAACTGCAGTCCTTTTAGGCAAAGTCTCGTAGAAAGCCCATCCTATACACTGGAAAATGGTGAGACAGGACCAGCAACTTCTACCTAAAAGGTTAATGGCAAGATAACGCATCCCTATGGCAGCCCAAGCCATGCCTTTATTAGGCAACCTGGATGGCCAAGGATGACCGGACCTAGGAAGGGCTGGAGTGGGGCACACATAATCTTGGCGATTGGCTTCTATTAGCATTCCCTCTGGAGCACAGAGAAGCAAAGAAAACCAAACTTAACTTCAAGTTTCAGATATGCAGCCTATCTCATCCCACCCTCTACTCCCTAGAAAAAATAGCTAAATCTTTCCCTTAACCACACCTGCTTTGCACACACATATGAGCTGTTCAAGGGCCTCACTAAAGCATATGTGCTATGTGACATGAATTCTGTCACCCACATGAGGAGACCAGCAAGTTGCACAGCTAAAGTTGAACAAACCTTTCCTCAAATTATTGATTCTAAAGAGTTTGGTGGGATTTGCTGGGTGTGGTGACACAGGCCTGTAATGCTAGCCCTCAGGAGGCTGAGGCAGGAGGTTCATTGAGAGTTTGAGATCAGCCTGGGCTACAAAGTGAACTCAAGGCCAGCCTGAACCGCATAGCAAGACCCTGTCTAAAAAAGCCAGGAAAAAAAGAGCTTGGATTTGCCTATACAAGCATCAGCCCTTGTCTTAAAAAAGCAACTTAAGAGTAATGGTTGCACCGATGCAGCACTACACTAAGGAAGAATAATGAACCTAATAAAGTGAGCGATTTTCCAATTGCTACTGCTACTGGAAACACTGATTATGCTAATTAAAGGGTAGAATAGTAAATACCCACTCTTTTGCATCCAATTAAGTGCTCAGATTATTTCTCAGAAGTATTTGTTGGAAAATAGCACTTTTGATTATCATGGCTTCTAATAAACAGAGTTCAGTGTGGCGTACGCACATGGGCACACAGGAAGGGGGTGGTCTCTCCACTCAGTGGCCAGCAGCAGTGCTCCTAAAATTCTTTTGAGACCAAATAAGAAAAATCAAAGTTCCCCAAGACACAGCTTGGGATATCTTGGGAGAAGTTGTGTGTTGAGAACAAAACGTAAGAAATCAGTTCAAGTTGGAAACGTGTGTGTTTTAATGGGCAAACATCAGGAGCTGAACTGGATGTCAGGGTCACCTAAGTCCCTAGTAGTGTCAATGTCGGCTGACTCAAACATTGAAATAGGCAGCTGTACAAAATGCTAGAAGTTTTGTTCTTCTAATCAATCCCATGTCGGGCAAGCCAATTTATATGAAAGTTAAACAAAGTACCAATGCTAAGAACTGAGAATTGTCTAGTGCTAATCAGAAATGCAACAATAAATATTAGAGGACTTACAAATTAAAGCAACCATAGCACTTCTATTATGAAGAAGGAAAGTATATTATTGTAGAGGTTACAAATAAGATACTAGAACCTAAAAAGGATAAAAATATGTAACTATTTCCCTAGATTCATTGGAAATGAGAATAGGATTAGGTTTTTTTCACACACAAAAATGAGATCTGTGCATTCATTCAACATGACCCATGCTCTGAGCTGGGCCTGTCCTAGTTCCCAGGATATCAGCCCTGGAGCTCACAACCTTAAAAAGAGAAGTAGGTAAACAAGTAAACAAATTATGACTATCTTGGCTGCCGGAAGTGCTTCATAAAAAATAAAACTGGATCCCATTGGATGAAATCGCTTATGGGGCAGAATAGTGTCTCACCTGCCTGTGCAAAGCTTCCCAGGTCTTCCTAAAGATGGGCATTCCTCCATTACCTATAGAATCAACTAGATTCAGTGCAAACATATTTGGAAAGACAACAGCTGCACACGTACTGAGCATGTACAGACTTTCTTCTTATCACTATTTCCTGTTATAACTTATGTCTAGAAGTCCCCACAAAGACTCATGCAGTCATAAGTGGAGCTTTTCAGAGGTGACTGGATCTATGGTGTGTGATGCTCAGAGTAAGGGTGTGTGATTATGAAATGAGCTCACTGATTGGTTTGGCATAGTTTCACGTGTGGCTAATGGGAAAGCCCACTCTGAGTATGTACGGCACCTCCAAAAGGTTGGTAGCTGCAGGCTTGCTGCAGCTGCTCACTGCTTCACTGTGTCCTGCCTGCTTTTCCATAGACTGTTTTCCTTGTGATGACCTTCTCTGAAGCCACCCAGTCGTGGAGTCAGCCAACTATAGCCTGAAACTTCTACAAACACTTTGAGAGTTGGATATTTTATCTCAGCAATGAGAAAGACAACTAAGACATTCCCTAAACAGTATAGTTTAGCAGCTATTTGCAAACAGTATATCATATTAAATATTGTAAGTAACCTAGAGATTACTTATAGAGTAGGGAAGGGTTGCACAAGTTACATGCAAATATATTGTCTTCTGCGCAAGGGACTGAAGCATCAATAGATTTGATGGGTCCTAGAACCAATCTATAGACATGGAAGAGCAACTGCTATTTATGATTAAGTCTTATGATCAAGGCTTCTAAAAGCAGAGCCTGAGGCAAGGATTCCATGCATGGAATTCTGAGGGAAAGCCCTCAGGATGCGGATATGAGGGAATAGGACAGGACAGGGGAAGGAGCTGAGTGAGCTGTGGTCCCTACTGGAGACTGGCTCCCCTCTGATCCCACAGGGGCTCCAGAGTATGAAAGATACCACCCTGTTATTCCCTCCAACCTCCAGCCAAGGAGATGACATTTCACCCCCTTTTTTGGTCAGTCACTGGCCATGTGCTACTGGGGTAGTGCCATTTTCTTATAGTTCTCCTTAGTCACCTGTTCCCCAAACCAGATGGCCATAGTCCACCACCATAATCCCTACCCTTTAGTCTACTAATACCAGTGATCTCTAGAGTGTGTCCAGAGCATCCAAATCCAGATGCTCTGGGCAGTAACCTGCAACAACCTGCAGATGAATGGTTTCTGTCAAGGAGTGCACAGTGCTTGCATTCATAGTAAGCAGGTCACTTCTTCACAGAACCAGAGTCTTCAGTGCCACTGTGTGCCAGGGCCTGGTTGTAGAACTGCTCTGCAGCAAGGTAACCTGTTAAATGGGAAGTGTGCCTTTATTTTCTTTTTCTGACTGTTTTACCCCAAATCACTCAGCCACCATGTTTCTTCCAGGGAGTAGGTTACTTAAGAATATTTTCACATTGCTACAGTCTCTTTCGTTGTTAATACAGCCTCATTTCTAGTCTGAGAAGTCTGATATTGCATTGTAAAACCCTAATCTCATGTCCTATTCCAAGTTCTCCTCCCACCTTTCCTCCCTCACCAGCATTCTGGTCACAGAGTCTCTTGTGGCCCAGAAATCTATAGTAGGAACGGTGTGAGATCTCCTCTTCCACACACACCTACTGCACTCTGTTCCCTGCTCTACCTCCTGGGAAGAGGTCAGAGACATCATGTCCCCTATGGCAGCCTGTAAGGCTCTTTCCTTGTTGGCTGCCATCTGCTGCCATATCTTGCTGTCCATGGCCGGTAATGAGGACAAAGGTTTTGCCAGGCCCCACTGACAACACTCAGTAGTGACCCTGTTTACTGATGATCTTTTGCAAGATTCTGCCATGTTTGATGGCCATCAGCAACTTGTCACCTGTGGATGGAGAGACCTAGCACCCCACGCTGTAGCCATTTCAGCCTGGGCTGGAACCCCTGCTCTCATTTTCCCTATCTCTGGACTGCAGGCATGTCACAGTTCTATCACCAGCATCTCTCAGGAAACAGAAACTACAACTAACCTTGCGCCTATTCACTCAAGCATCCCCCCTCACTCAGCACAGGACACAAAAGAGCTGTACTCAGTGAACTTGCACTGGTGGGCCCCCGTGTATGCCAGAAGGCAGTGTCACCCCACCTTCCACAGAGGGACACCCACATGCAGAGGGTTTATAGAATGTGCACCTAACGATAGAGAAAGGGTCAAGCCAGGCAGTCTGGCCTCAGAGAGTGCTGCAACCGCCATCTCCTCCTCCTCAGTTTGTCAAACCAACTAGCTGAGCAGATGTTGTGGAGCCCTCCATATTGGATACAAGAATGAGTAAGGCAGCCTCCCAGCAGCAAAAGGCCCAAGGTCTCATCTCATTGGCTATGATGGGGACACATCCTCAAGGCTGACCAGTTACTATGGGCAGGGGATGCAATGCCCTCTGATTGGTCAGGCCATAACCCCCCTCAGATCTTCAGAAGAAGTTAAATTTTTCCCAAACATGAAGCACGGCCAAGCACATGGTTGGGTCCAGGTAGAGGGCAGGTACATGGGCAGATATGGACCAAGACTCTAGGCAAGCAGCGTGCTCTGAGCCAGCAGAGCAGGGAGTGGACCTAGATGGGTACTATAGTTGGGCTATGGCTTATCCCCCAAAGGTGCATGTGCTGGATACCTGCTTCCCAGCATGGCAGTGTAGAGAAGAGGTGATCCTTCAAGAGGAGTGGCATATTGGGAAGTGATTAGGCTACAGATGTTAGAGTCCAGATGAAAGGCTTGACTTTGCTGAAGAGACAGTCTGACAAGTAAAATGTGGCAACATGCTCAGCTTCTTTACCCCATAGGTTGGGCAACACGATCAGTGGCTGACTCAGTGTCTTCTGTTTATCAGCTTGGCCCTGGGAAACTATCCTGGTCCCAGAGATGGCTTAGAGTTAACTGGGATAAATGTTGGGCACAAGACCAAAATTTTCTGTATGTAAGCTTAAAGCAGAATAAACCCATTTGCTGGACCAGCAGTCCAGACCTCCTGAACCTGTCTTTCTTTCATTCTGTCCTCCCTCTACCCTGATCCCCCACCACAAGGGCTGAACCTCGGCATTCAGAGGGCACTCTACTGGAAGTAGACTAATGCTGGACTCCGTTAGATCACAGGTGAGTTACTATGAGAGGCAGCCTGATTCTTCCTCTCTCCCTGATGTCTTGTTCTTCATGTGATCTCTTCTGCAGAAACTCTTATAACAACATTCTCCCAACATACAGTCATAGGAGGGGAGCCCTTGCCAGAACCAGCATCATACTTTTTGGACTTTGAGCCCCCAAAACTGTGAGCTAAGTAAATCTCTCCTCTTTATACATTACCCTGCCTTGAGTATCTTATTAGAACAACAGAAAACAGACTAATGCACCAAAGAAACACATTAATCATCCACAACACAGAGCAAAGAAGGCTTGTGGAGGTTTGCCCTACCTGGAAGAAAAAAGACAACATTTGCTACCTGTACTTTTTCATCAAGTTATCTGATTTAATACTCACAAAGAGCCTTTCAACCTTTTGATATCTGACAGAAACACTAAGACACTAAGAGGTTTTAAAATGCAATATTATCAACTTTAAAACTTCCATTTCCTGCTATCTTAAAGAACTCGTTCCCCTTTTTTTTTTTTTTTTTTTTTTTCCGCCTCTGAAGTCGGAATGCATCTCACAGTCACTGGCATGTCATGGTTTCCTTGACAGCCTTTTTTCTCTGAGTAGCACATAGAATAATAACATCTCTGGCAATGAACATTTTTAGATTCTGTGAGATCTTGGTGAGTCCAGGAATCAAATCCAAACCAGCCTGACTCCAAAGTGTGTGTGTTTCCTAAATCTCGGAATGGGGCAGAGATGTGGACAAGAGGTGTCCTTATCGTGAGAAAGATAGGAGAAATGGCCCCAGTAAAATTATTTTCTTGCTCTTGCAGGGCAAAAAAAAAAATGTCATTCCACTATCCCAGAGGCAAGTGCCACATACAAAA
>PVKN010037230.1:0-11283 GCA_004027915.1 Capromys pilorides
ATACAGAAATGTGAAGTTGAAAGAATGCAAAGATTGAGAAGTGGAAGGGTTAAAAGTACAAAGACACTGGTGTTAGTTGGGTAGAAAGGTAGTTTAGGTTGCTAGAGAAATCCTAGAGTAAGTATTAAATTTAATAACAATAACATTAAATAACTTTCAAGGATAATTTTTAATATATTTCAAATATAAAATTTGTCTTACTACAGTGTATAAAATAAGGAATACAAATACAAAAAGCTTTCCAGATTGCTAGGAGAGAAAATAGCTCTAACAGTGTTAACCAATCTACAAATGACAAGGAGGAGGATGGGAAGAAAGGAGAAATGTATTAAACAAAATAATGTGAAAAAATTAGATCAACTATGTGATTATCTTGCTAATGAATTAATGACACATGTAAGAGGCAAAGACACAAAGACAAAGCTTTTTAAAAGAGAAAGCCATATCAAAATGATACTAAAATCTTATGCTGTAGGGAGTTTTACTATGCCAGTGTAATTTAATACACATCTGTTGCAGAAGTTCCAACATCAGCAAATTCGTCTCTCGCACCATGAAAGGACTCAAGCCCTGCTTCAGAGTTGTGCGTAGGTAACAGCGTGCCTCTGGGTGCACATCTGAATGTGGGGTGGGTTCATGTGCAGCTAAGGAGCGCTTTGGGAGGCCAAATTTAGTACAGATGATTTTTTGTTTAAGATCTTGACAACTCTGGCATTACAGAAGTATTTCATAGATACTTTTGACCTCTAGCAAATTCTTAGCTTTTACAAGTCTTGGTAACTTTATTTTGTTTTAATTTAATTCATTTCTGTAGAGTCCTGTGACAGTACAGTGACCATACTTTGGGGCAACATCAATTCTAAACAACAAACAGTGATTGTCTTCACACGGATAACACTATGAGGTACTTCTACTCCTGGATTCCATTTCTGTTCAACACTTGCCTGTGTTATAGTAATAAAATATAAAAAAGACATTAAAATTTAAGTTAAAAGCAAGGTAAGATTTAAACTGACACATTGATAACATCAACTTATGTTATATCTGTTATATTAATATGAAGTTTACTCTGGAGATTTTAACTTATGAGAATGTTTTAAAATGAAGACAACAAAAATGTGCCTATCTGCTTAGGAACAACATGAGTCATTATTTGGCAAAATTCCATGCAATTTTCGTAAAGATTCAATGAAAAAGTCTTACTGGAGAAAGTGGAACACAGAATTGGCTGACTTCTGAGCTTAAGGTTCCTACCTGATTTTATCTACTCTGATAGAATTTGTACACTAATGAAAAATAAATCCTTAGAGAAGAATCACTGAAGAGATTTCTCATACAGTAAGAACCACATGGAAAAATATTCCATGTTTTCCTAAGACCCCAAATGATGCTACATCTATGCTTATGACTTTACTTTTTGTTTTGCAACATTTTTGTGGTGTTCATCTTTTACTTTGCTACGCATTGAATAATATCATTGAGAGCATAATGCTAGATCCAACAGACCCATTCCTTACCTTTCTACTGTGAATTTGGGTGTCAGCACACTAGTAGCGAGCTGTGTGTCTCAGTACATTTCCCTTCAGGATCCAGGAAGCAATCTATGAGTTTACACACATGGCATGACAATGGCAAGGTGCATGAACAAGTGTAAATGTAGCAAAATGGGATTTCTACCCACCTTATACACCATCTGACTGGTTTTTGTACACGTACCCAAGCATCAAAGAGGGTTCAATAGGCCCACACTACTCCAGAATTTAGAAAAGGGAGGTTAGGGGAAGGAGAAAGGGAGAGAGGGAGGGAGGGGGGAAAGGGGGAAGGAAGGAGGGAGGGAGGAGGAGAGAGTGTTTTCTTTTGATTTTCTGGTACAGATAGCCCAATTCAGTACAATGGCATATAAAAAAACAGATTTCAAAGTTTTAGGGGTCAAAGTGAATCACTAGATAACTTATGCACAGATGATGATGATCCACTATGGCAAAACTCGTGCTTATATAGCACAAGAGTGATGAAGGTGGATGACAATATGCTGCTGATGATGACGTTGACACTGGCCATGTGAGCCAAAGTTCCTGTGACAGTGAAATGGAGAAGAACTGAATGCTACACACAGGGAATGTAGACTTTCCAGATTCCAATAATGAAGAAAACAGCAGTGTGAGTACAGGTTTGACTAGTCAAAAGCTGCAACATGGCCACACAACCAAATAGAATGATCCAATGTCAAAACTCGGCCCAAAAATATAGTGAGGGTCTTGGCAGGGTAGAAAAGTATTGAACAGAAAGCCAGCAGTGATATTCAGTGTTAGAAATTATAGCAGAAGAAATGCTACAAGATGCTATAAAATACAAGAAGGATGAAATGCAAGTTAAATGTTTTGTATGCACCAATAGCCATATTCGTAAGTGTACTTGTCTTAGTTACTCTTCTTTCATTGCTGGGACAAATACCAACACTCAAAATGAAGGAAGGAAAGGTTTATTTATCTCACAGTTACTGGAGGTTTCAGTCCATACTCGGCTGGATCCAGGTCAGAGAGGCACAGTGCAGAGGCCAGCAGTTCATGGCGGCAGAACAGCAACAAAATGGTGACAGAAGCAACCAACCAATCAGGGCAGCAGAGAGCAACAGCCTCAGTCTATCTCTCTATCTCTCTTTATATTACATTCAGGCTTTCTGCCTTAGGATATCCACCCTAGACCACACCCACAGTCCCAGCAGTACTCAGACCCATAATCCAATCAGTACTAAAACACATAATCCCAGTGGAACATGAGTCAAACTCTAAAAGTCCCCGCCCCATGATTGCATGAAGCTTTGGGGGACAACTAGACATAAACCATAACAGTATTCATGACTCTTCACTACCTAAGCTGAAAGCACCCACAGATCAGCTATACTTAGCAGGGATTTCTCATAGTACTCACAGAACTGTAAAAGACTTATGGAAAAGCCATGGGTCAAAATATAGCATACAGATTTATGCCTTTGTATATGCAGAGTTATGTTTTCAATGATTTATACTGGAACTCAGCCTTATTTGAATAATAACAAACCAAACAATGTTGTAAACACTTGTCATTCTCATCTCCCAAACTAATTAGAATGTGATCTTCAATAACTGTTTACCAGTTTCCAACTGACGTTACATTTGCTAACACGGAACACGATGACCAGCACAGGAACTATACGTAGGAACAAAGCACAAATTCCAAAGGAAATGTTGCAATTTTAAAGCACAGAATTGGGCCGGCGAGATGGTTCAGTGGTCTAAAGCGCCTGCTTGGAGGGCTCAGGCAACTGCGGGGACTGCAGTTCGATCCCCGGCACCACATGCTGCACCAGCGCCACCACCAGGGCAGGCTGAGCCAGCCACAAAATGAATAAATAAAGAAACAAACAAACACAACAAGCAAACAAATAAATAAATAAATAAATAAATAAAATTTTAAAAAAAAATAAATAAAGCACAGAATTGTACGGTACAATCTTTGGATTTTGGAAAGATATAACATCAGCCATGTATATGACAAAGAAAAACAAATCAGTCCAGCTGATGTCAGCATTCCACCATGATAGAAATACTGATGAGGAACCTCAGAAAACAGAAGCCTGAGATGAAAACTTTCTACACCAAACCCAAAAAGCACAGTAGACATTGTAGCTTGACAGTTTACCAAAAAAGTAGTAAGTACAAAATGTCATGAAGAAATTTCCTTAGAGGGCTGGGACTGGAATGCATAAGGGATCATTTATAGCAGAGGAAAAGCACAATGTTTCTGCCCAGGGAACCACACATGAAACAACTGTAGAGCACACTGGTCAGCAGACAGGTAAACAGGCAGGTGTCATATCATAAAGACCTGTTATTAACAATAGAAAAACAATGAAGATATTAACTGTATCCTATAAGAAAGTACAGGAAAACAAAACACACATACTAGGGGCTGGGGAGATAGCTCCATGGCACAAGTGCCTGCCTGGCAAGTGCAAGGTCGTGAGTTCAAACCCTGGTCCCGCAAAAAAGAAAAAAAGAGTACCTATCAATGTAAGCAATACTTGTGTGTAAGCAATACTTGTGTGTAGGACATGCAGCTGGCATGCATAAAGACTGCCTTGGGTGTAAACAGTTGAAACAAAGATCACTTCAGTGATAGACTTTTGTCTGTGATTACACTGTAGTTCATATAGGTTTTTATTTTTGATGGTATCTTTTAGGTTCTATAAGAAAGGACATAGCTGATATGAAAATGTTGATATCTATTCTAAACACTCATCACCTATTGGATATTTTCTTTTATTGAGATCTTATTTCCCTGCTAAGTGCACATTTTACAGTATAGTAGGAAGCTACCGAAAAAACAGCAAGACCAGTAAGATGTCAAGTATGTCCTACAAAACAGGACAGAAAAGTAAGATACATAAGCTGTCAATGTAAGCAATGTGTCATATGAGTCATGCTGTTGCCATGTGTGAAGACTGCCTTTATTGTGATAATTACAGATTACTTTTTGTAGAGTGCTATTTGTAATTTCATCATACTTCACATAGGAAATGTGCCTTGCTATTTTTTAGACCTTATACAACAAAAAAGCCAATATTGAATATCTTGATGTTTCACCAACAATAAATATTAAAAATCAAATACTTCTAAAATATTCTTTCTGGTTAAATACTCATGCTTTAATACAGCAAAGCTCATAAAATTAAAATTCATAGTTAATCCATAGAAATATTTTAAAGAATAAGTATAGGTCTGACAGACCTGATTCTGTGCCTTTATGAAAAATTAAGTGTTATGCTTTCATGGGTTTTTAATAATTCCATCTTCCCCTGCCTGTGCAGGAATTGGCTACTGTTCCTTATTAATCCTGTAGATAAAAATTTCCTCATAATTTTATAGCTATAACTTGCAAGCTATCAAGCCTTTGAGAGCAGGAATATGTCTTCCTCTCTTTGGGTTCTCACTATGTTGTATGACTCCCAGACAAAACAAGCCCTCCACAATGTTGGTTAAATAAACGTAGTAGCACAGAAGAGATTATTCTCATATTATTCAACAAGATTAATCAAAGCATTTGACTGAGCCTTAAAATATTTTACTACTAACTTTAGTTTGCTAATTCCTACTCTCAAAATAATGGGTAATATTTTCACTCTATGGCTAATTAACCTGATGCATATATACATACACTTTAGAGGTTTGGGTTTTCAGGGCCAATAACTAAAAGAAACAATAGCTTATGTGTATTCTTAGTCTTTACTAACATGCATCTTTCCTCCAACTTGGCATGAAATCAGGATGTGTATATTAGAAAATGGCTCAGTCTCATGACCCAAATGTTCAGAATTCTCTATCTACTTTAGTGCAAAAATAACTATTTTTTTCTAATTGCTTCTGATTTTGAAAATTCTCATGAAAACAGCTAACCGAAACTGTAAGTGAAATAATTCATATAAATTATATTGTAACAGAAAATGGGTCTCCCAGCTAGGACACTGCAGTTTCTTAGTTGCCCAGGTAATAGTCCTGTCGCAGTTCTCACTGCTCTGTCACCTCCTACCAGCTGATCACTGCGCTGCAGAGCCAGTCACTTTGATGCACAAAGTAACCAATCTCTCAACTGTCAAGCCATTCTGTCTCTGGATTTCCAGCTTGCTCATCCCATGTAAGCCCTAAACCACCACAGGTCAAGGGAATGATACCAATCAATGCCCAATGATGTAAAAGTAATTCTGCCTCCAAATCCTTGCTATTGTTTTGGTGTTTATGCTTGCCACTGCATCTGGTGTATCGGACATAAAGATTGACTGTGCTAAACACTCCAGTCACTGGACATGACCCTAGGGGACAGAGCAGATCTCTCCAGTTCCTGATGGGAAAACATGCCCTCCAGTCCCCTCTGGGGTCTGCAGGAGGATTCCTGGCTCCCCACTCAAATGGCTCACACTGGACTCCAAAGGGAGGAGAATGCAGTCAGTCAGTCTGTCTGTCTGTCTGTCTGTCTGATTCCAGTAAGACCGGTGGAAGCACCCCAGTTAGTCTGTCAATCCTTCTCAGCTCAAGCAGAAAGGGAGTCTGATCAACTCTCATTAATCAAGACCATTTTCAGAGGAAGGGGGCTGGAATGTTTAACCTCTGAGTGCCTCTTAAATGAATGTGAGAGGGTCCCACAGCATAAGCAATATGCTGCATCGTCTGTGCACCAAGCCTGGGAAGCACCAGTCGAGGTAGCTGACGGGGCCCTCACCTGCGATGCTGTGGCCATCAACGTGTGACATAAAGGAGGCCTCACACTCTCCTCAGCTAAGTTGTGCCTGAGGCCTGCCAAGGAACATGGCCAGGCAGGCATCTGAATGGCCTCTGTCAGAGGAGCACCCAGCCTTCGTCTGCTGCATCATTATTCAAAGGTACACAACACACAGGTAGGAAGTCAGAGATGGGAATTAGGCAAAACCCAACATCTATGACTGTAGGAAAAAGATTTTAGGGAGCTAAAACTGAAACCAAACCACTCACTACATCTCAAAGGAAAAAAAGGCCCATTCTTCCTGAGAATTCCACCATCTTGATACCCTTGTCGGCCACAACAGTTGCTGCCACAGCTACAGCTTCACTCCCTGCTCCCAACTCATTTACTTCAGGCCAACCGAACTGGCTCCAACCAGCCAGTACCTCCATTCGGCCACAGAGGCCTCCCGCTTCACAGTCATGCCTATGCCAGTCAGACAGTGCCATCTAACACCCGCCCCAGACGACTATCAGCAATTCCTTCTGAGTTTCACATTTTGAGGAAAACTTCCATGGCTTCACCCAAAGACTGCACTGCTTAGAAACAACCCAGTCCAGTGCTTCTCAAAGACATCAAAGGCGGGTAGGGGTGCATGCAAAAGCCCATCAAGCACAGTTACCCAGAAAGCTGATAAAAGAAAACATTCGATGTCCCTAAGAAAATTCAATCTGATAGATGATGAGACCCTCTGGCTACAAGTTATAAGGGCAATGCACACAAAAAGTAAATGCCACCCCCCTTCCCCGTCTTTGAAATAAAGAAACCTATCTGAGCCCACTTCAACTGAACCTCTCCTCTTCTCTCCCTGTCAGGCCCGGATGGGTAGGTCAGCCTGAGCTCCACCAAACTGTGCTCCTGACAGCCCATGCTCATTGGAAAAGTTGAGGACAAACCTGTAACTCTGCTGGTAGACAATGGTACAGAGCTCTCTACCTTGGAGGACATCTCACTAAATATGAATTTATGGGTAAGCCGTTCCCTGTACAACTTCTGGGAAGAGACCTCCTCTTCAAGTTAGAAGTGACCGTCTCCTCTGCACCAAGCCAGGCAGTCTCCATCTCATTTAACCCTGGACTTCAGCTCTGACAGTTCCCTGAGAGGAAGGTGATGCCTGTCTCACTCTGAGACACAATCTGAATCCTGAAGGTCTGACAATTTTCCTCCCACAGGTGGGTGCCAAGATCTGGGCCAATGCACCAACTGTGCTCCAGCCATACCCCAGCCACCTAAAGCCGTTCAGGATCCTGAGGGATCATTAATCACCCTACAACATTCCTCTCCTCCCAGAAAAACGCTCGACGGGACCAACCAGTTCAAGGCCCTTGTGCCCTCAACACACTGCCATCACCTTACATTCCGCATCTCCCGAGCCCCTTCTGGACTCTTACTCAATTACCACGGGGTTTGTGAACCCTTCTGCTGTTTTCTGGGAGGTTCAGCAACAGATTTGACTCTGAGCCTGTTTCTCTCCTTCTCAGTTCCATCACAGTCCCCCAAGGGGAAAAAAACAAGGTTTCAGAACTGCAAAATATCTATAGAATATCAAACTTAAAATACACCTCTCCTGCTGGTAAGAATAGCTCCAGACTGCCAAGGCACCAGTGCCACCACAACTGCCCTCTCTACGTGCTGCCTCACTCTTCTGCTACACAACGCCTGCCAGGATATGTGCCTGAACCTAAGGAATGCTTTTCCTGCCTTCTATTGGTTCCTCTTCATCTTTAAATGAAAAGACGCCCCCTGATTTCTGGACTCAAAAACAACTGATCTGGAGACTCAACCTCCTAGAGGTTGAAAACTTCGTTTACCCTCTCTGGAGGAAAAACATCTGACCTTGCTAGTTTCCAAGCACAAAATATCACTGCAGTTCTGATCAGTGACAGCTGCCTGCCTGGAAGGCACAAAAGTCCTGCTGCTGTACCTGGCAGAAACTAGTAACAAAAACAAAAAAACACACACAAAAAAAATTCTTGGAGCTGCTGGCTTCCACAGAATCTGGATTCCTGAGTTTGCAAAAGTAGTGATGTCTACTCAGATTGTTAGCCAATGGGAGTGCCCAGTGATCTACCTGGCAAATACTTGGATCCAGTTGCTAAAGGCTGCCTCCTCCCCTTCGTCCTCATGCCCCTACAGCACTGTCCTTAGGATGAAGAAAGCTAATAGGCTCACTGCAGGCTGAGGTCTGCCTATCCAGTTGCTACATGCTATTCCGGACCTTCTGAATAAATGTGAAATAAGCCCCTGGATAGATACTGAGTACACTCTGTGTACGAATAGAAGTAGCTTTCTTGGGACAGGCTAGATATGCTGTGGTCACCTTGGACAAAGTTATTTTGGCCAGAACTGTCCACTACAGCTTCCCAGTGCTGTTAGAATACCTACCACTAATGACATCAAATCTGCACTCCTAAGAGCCCCGGAGATCCAACTGACTGAAATATCAACCCAGGCCAGAAAAACTTCACCGGGTACTCCAGGAAGATCAGAGCCCTGCCCTCACCATTGTTCCGCGAGCTCCAGCTGCAGTGCTGACACCTGCTGAGGCTTCAGCATCTGTGTCGCTCACCCTAAGCTCATGCAGTGCAGGAGACTCTCCCCATTTAAAGACCTATGGATAGATGACACAGAAATAAAACATAACGGTACAGAAACAGCTTGCATCCGATTAAAAGATGAGCACTCTACTTGTACAGTTCTGCACACACACAAAACCCAGGTACATGTTAACTACCTTTACAAGCTTCAAAAACCAGCATTAGATGTGCTGAAGAAGTTACCTGGACCAGACAGCTCATTCTTAAAAAAAGATGCCTTCAAAGCCGTGCTCTGGTCACTGAAGACGCCGGCCGACCAGGCCACACCCGGCTGAAGTCTGAGGACGCCATTCACAGGACTGCTCTATACTCCTCTTGATTTTTATGCACTTTCAGGCTGCCTACCCCAGTCCTTGCTTTGCCTTAGCTCTACGGATGATTGCCTCAAGAAAACAGGAAATAAATAGCAAGGACCTCAGAAATGATAAATTTAAATTTTAGCTTGAGGAGGGGAAAAAAAAAACAAAATTTCAAATCAAGATAACGAGAGCAACAATGATTAATAAATAACGTATTATTATTTTGTCCAAACAATATTACCACTAAGCTTTCTTTTCAATGAATTTAGAGAAATTAGTCCTCCTCCAAGACTGAAGCAGGGGAGACAACAGTAACCTGGACCCGGTCACTCACAAACAATACCCAGGTGCTCATCAACTTCCGCAACAATAAGAAACTCCCAGGCCGGGTGAAGGCCTTCAACAACTGCAACATGGTGCTGGGGAACATGAAGGAGATGTGGTCTGAGGTCCCCAAGAGCGGCAAGGGCAAGAAGAAATCCAAGCCAGTCAACAGCTACATCTCCAAGATGTTCCTGCGAGGGGATTCGGTCACCATGGTGCTGCGGAATCTGCTCATCGCTGGCAAGTAGAGGCCGCCCTCCTGCTGTAAAGACCCACTCGCGTCCCTTGAAGACCTGCCCTTCGTCACTGTACTAACAAGGCGCTAGGTGGGTTTTTGTTTTTGCTTTTTAAAAAAAGAGAGAAAGAGAAACTAGTAGTGTACTGACCTCAGTTATCGTATTTACTTGCTTGCTTTTCTTTCCTTTCTTGCTTTTCTCTTTCTTTTCTATCCCAGTTTCTCTTCCTTGTGAACAATTCTGGCTCATATTTCAACACCTACTGTACATTTTGGACTTTATTTTACTCTTTTAGTTTTCACACTGAGGAGACAATTCAGTGTTTATACATGTGAATCTGGCTTATTTCACTTATGAAATGACAAATATTTAATGAGCATCCAAGACACACTGTACCCTCTCCTAGACCAAATTAACCGCTTCACTTTCTTGTCAGAAGCAACTTAGGGAGATCCCTACCATAAGAAAAACAAGCTGCAAGCCCCTGGTGGTAATTCTCAGTCTTGGGAATCTTGGTTAGGGCCCGTCCTGGGATTACTGGTAACCTCAATATTACTTCTAGTCAGGTCTTATCTAGAAGAACACATGTAATATGGGCAGCAAAGATTTGCTGGAGAAAGTACAAGAGGGGAGAAATGTAGCACAAAACATCCCTCTCAGCCAGTGCACTTCAGTTCTTAGCTGCTCGTGTCATGGTTCCTGTTCCAGTTCCAGTTGCTCCTGTCTCCTATGAATGGCTGGTCACCATATGCACAGCTGGTCACCATGATGCATATTGGATAAACCAATACTCAACTGCCCAGTCATTCTGCCTCTGCACTTCCTGCCTGCCTATCCCATGTAAGCTCTAGACCACCACAGAGATCAGGGCCTGATAATATGGGAATGATTTCCAATCAGTGCCTGTCAACATAAAATAAATCTGCCTCTAAATCCCGGATGTCGTTTCAGTGTGTCCGCTTGCCACTGCAATATAACCTTTGTTATAATCCTTTATTGGGGGGCGAAGGCTTACCTTAGAGCTTCGCAAATGCAAAGCACATTCCATTCCCGAGTTATTCACACTGTAGCCTACACATCATTTCATATGTAAATT
This sequence comes from Capromys pilorides, assembly GCA_004027915.1. Classification (NCBI taxonomy): domain Eukaryota; kingdom Metazoa; phylum Chordata; class Mammalia; order Rodentia; family Capromyidae; genus Capromys; species Capromys pilorides. The sequence goes on from PVKN010037230.1 coordinate 10,847, forward strand.
AGAAAACATCCAACATTTTGAAGGTATTAAACGCCTGCAGCCCTAACAGTGTATCTAGGAACAACTCTCCTCCTGCTGTGAACAACTGCAAAGTTGGCAGGCACTGGGCATTGCGACCACATGATCCCCGAGAGATGATGTACTAAGAAGGCGAGCTCCTATTTTTCTAGCTGGAGGCACTTTTTAGAGCATACTAAAGAGAGAAGAAGCCTGGCATGGGGGTGTGCTCCTATAATCCCACCATTCTAGAGTGTGAAGCAAAAAGATCTCAAATTCAGGTCAGCTCACCCAAATTAACAAGATTAAAAGAAAAAAAAAAAATTAAAGGGCTGGGTACACAGCCCAGAGGAAAGGTCCTGGCTCAATTCCCTGAATCATAAAAGAGGGAGAGGAAGGGAGGGGAGGGGAGGGGAGGGGAAGAACATCACAGCTCAAAT
>PVKN010037231.1:0-11283 GCA_004027915.1 Capromys pilorides
TAGATTATCATGAAAACATGGCCTTAAATTTTGTATTACTAATTTTAAAAACAGTGTCTTCGACATAAGCATTATTTCATAACTGCTAAATCTAATCTACTATATAAAAAATATTTAACAAAAATGAAAAAAATAAATGCTGTGAGGTCACTTCTGGAATCAGTTAAGAGAGCCAAGGACTTATGAAATCTCTTATCATACTTTATCTTCCAATCAACATGTTTACAAGATAAAATTCAAGATCTTTGTACCTGCTTCTATCTTTCAGGTTTTTTGTCATCATATAAATTCTTAGCTGCCACCTCAGAAACCAAGCCATCACTGGACACATTTGGGGATCTAATAGATCCACTCCTGGCTCAGGCAGTCTCCAGTCATCTCTCTTCAAAGTTTGGGCTGCATGGGAAGCAGCCAGCCGGTGTCTGCAGACTGCACAGTAGCCTCAACAGCTGGGAGGAGCAGAAGGCACAGTTCTTTTAGCAGCAAGGACGGACCAGAGAGCAACCAACCAGGGACCCACTGTGCAGGCTCTTCAGTCAACTCCCCTGTGTAGAAATCCCTCAACTTCAAAAACTGTTCTATCAAGGTTCATATTTTCTCTTAAGAGTTTCTACTGCTAATGTTGAGGAGCAATTTGAAAAGTTCCCCAAGGGCTTGGATTTACTTGGTGTGGATGACAGAGCATTAGTCATACTTCCTTGAGTTAAGGCTTTGCAGCAATTCCAACAGAGGTCTGGGTATTTCCACCACCAAACAGCTTCCACTGCTATGCAGAATGGAGTGGAGAAGGTAAAGGAGAATGTATTCAGTGGAGGCACTGCAAGTTCATTTGTTTTTTGTCATTATGAAACAGGACAATGTTAATTATAGCCTCAGTATGCTTTTTCATTTCCTGGCATCTATTTACAAACAATAAACCCCTTTCCTTACAGCCAGAAATGGATCTGAGAATAACATTACACATTTGGACTGATGGAAATTGGACAAAGTATGAATGTGTTGGAGAAAATGAAATTATGCTGATTTGAGATGTGAGAATATCAAAATAACGCTAAAGACTTGTATTTCTATAAATGAGCCTCATGTTCAACTGATAGTTCTCCTTTATACCCTCCACTCCATTTTCTAGGCAATGTCAGACACAGAAGCTTTCTCTGAAGAAAGGAGTAAAGGAGTTGCTGTTTTAAGAAACAACATGACGGGCTCTCATTCTAGGCTGTGATAATAGGAACATGGTGCTTCTGCAGACTTCCACCCAGTGGACATCGCCATTGCAATAATAAAGATGAAACCATGTACAACAGATTTTAATGATGTTTACCTTCAGCTTTAAAAATCAGTAAATCTGGTTATGTACACATACCAATTTCCCACATTAAAGTAATCATTATGTAATACAACCATGTAGTAAAAAAATCTAAATCTGAAAAATAAATCAAGAAATTTGAAATATTTTTCAATGGACTGCCTGGTTTAAAAGTGAAAACTAGTGAAACACAACTAGCTTTGGGAAATTAGCCACTGCCATTTCTCAAAGTGATTCATACGTCAAACACTTTTTAACAAACTTAACAAATTCAGCACAATGACCAGGGCAATTAGAGTGATTTTTAAACAACTTGTCTCAAATAAAACTTTACTCTTTTATAAAGAAAAAGTGATATTTTTCTTAGGGACGTGATAGAATTATTAAAAGAATTAAACCAAATATAAGTTGAAGTACAAACTTACAAAATGGAGTACTCCTCAACAACATATTCTTACATATTTAGTATATGAGTACAAGTACACTAATTGTGTGCATAAATGATAAAGTTGAGGGAATTTAAACACATTGCATCCTCTCAGTAAAGCCTGAGAAACCTCAAGATCGCTTTCATTAAAGATTACTGAATTTCACCTTTATTCTCTGTGTAAGTCGAAGTGTTCAAAATTAAGTTGCTCGCTAGCATTTATTTTGGGTAGTCTAATATCTCAGACTGTCAGACAAGCAGACAAACAGTATAATACTTGTTCTTCAGTTTTTCAAGTGGTAAATGATACACTGAGGTTGAGAATGCTCCAGTAAATCCAAAGCTCTGGTGAAGAAATATCAAGATGCCACTTGGAACCTTTTTCTTGAAGCTAAAGTTGTCCTCTGAAAAGATTTAGGGGGGTTCTGTGAGCCTGAAAAAGAAATCAACTTTTCAGGAGAACTCTTTTATACATTCCATGGAGATGCTACTTTTGAAATAGAAGAAAATGTTTTATTTTGATGTCAGTTTTTCACAAAGTAGGAAAGAATCCTACACAAAGACAGCCATTTGGAGTCCTGGGAAAAAGGGAAGGCGCTCTCCACAACCAGGCTTATAAGCAGCAATGTGTTGTCCCCCACTAGGGTCCCAAGACTGGACCCTGAGACCCAGGAAGTTCAATGGAAAGCTTGGGCAGCTTCCCTTTTTATAGGAACATCCCTGCCAGCTGGCCTCAGCGACCTATCCCACTACCAGAGAGTTTCTCTACACAGGATCTGCTTTTTCCTTTCCAACACAGAACAAAGGAGAAGCTGTTAAGTTTACAGCCCCAAGTGCTTCTGGACCTAGAATCAAAGGAAATATGGATACCATGTGCCTGCATCTTAGAGAAAATAAACACACTTAGATGAATGTGGAATGTTATTAAAAAAAAAGCCTCTGATCATTAATTACAATAGCTATCTCAAAATTACTGATAAGAGAATACGATTGATAAGAGAATAAGCTGTTTTAGTATTTCGTGAAAAACTAGTGGTGTGATCTCTTTCTTATTTCAGCTGTCATGGGCACAAAAAACTCATCAGACATCTTCACCTGGCATGCTGTAGTCAACATCCAAAAGGGCCAACTTCAGCTTTCCTATGTTAAATGACACAGTTACTGCCCATACACAGAAGCCCAGTCATCTGCTTTCCCTTCCTTCCTCCACCCATGCCTCTTGGAGCCTGCTCTGTTCCCTCTACTAATAGAAGATCAAAGTCGGTGGTTCCTCTAAATCACTGCTCCCATGGCCCGTTCCATCTTCTCTATAACACTGGATGTTTCTCGAAACTCATTCTTTTGGTTGTTTGTCTTGGTATCTTTTGGCTGCATTTTGGGTAAGATCCAGACCCTCACACATATTAGGAAAGTGCTTCCCACTCAGCCCTAGCCCCAGTCCTCAGCCCCAACCTGACATACTGAATCTCCACCTATTCAGCTCAGAATTTGCAAGACATAGAGAGTGAGGTTTCATCAGTACAATGTTACTAGTGAGCACACAATCTTTGGTGTCTACTTTCTTCTGATCACCTAAAATGATGTTGATGGAGCTCCAGTGGTACATGCATGGTATTGGTTTGTGCATGGTATTTATATTAAAATGATATTGAGGGCCAGGGAAATAGCCTAGCAGTATAGGTGCCTGCCGGGCAAATGCAAAGTCCTGAGTTTGATCCCTGCAACCAAAATAACAACAATAATAGAAAAGTGAATACATAAAATGACGTTGATTACATACTTGAAATGCAGCATGGATGTCTAAAGCAAATAATGTTATCCCAAAGAATGATAGCTGATGTTGCTAGGGAACATAAAAAGCAACAAAAAGGTATAGCAGACAACAACTTCTAGTACACAAGAAAAAATTTAAAAGGCTAAAGACTCCCTGACATCTGTGTTATAAAATTATAGAAAGGCTTATGCAGCAATAGATCGGAGTTATACAATGATTAAATTTACTTAATTTATTTTTAGAACTATAAGATATTAAAAATTGTCCTTGAAACAGTACATTATTCTTGACATTTGGATTACCTATAATATAAATGGCTTAAATGCTTCAATAGACAGTAAGTGCCTATTATTTAACTAGACCCATTTCAAAAATTGTTCAATGTTTATTTGGTCCATGTAGCCTGTTATTAAAGAAGAAACTCAGACCAGTACAGATTAGGCCATTCCTAAGAATGGGCAGCTCCTAGGTGACAGCGTAAGGTAGAGAGGCCTGACAAGCCACACACCTTGTGATTATGCTGTACCACCTTCAGGGAATAAAAACCAACTGTTATCAGTTTAAAGATCAAAACATCACGGGTTTGCATTCACACTCTGTTATTCTTTAAGTCACATATGTGTGCACTTCTGTATATATGGATTTATTTAATTTTTATTTTTTTTTTCCAGTAATAGAAATTCAACCCAGGGTCTTCTCATTGGACTACGTCCCAGAGTTTTTTCTTTCTTTCTTTTTAAGACAAGGTCTTGCTCAGTTGCTTAAATGCCCAGGCTGAGTTTAATTTCATGAAACTCCAGTCTCAGCCTTTCAGAGGTTTGGGATCATAGGTGTGTACCCCCATTATCTGTCTGTAGAAGATCATGTATCAATCTGTAAAACTCTACACCATAAAATCATTAGCAGATCAGTGCTATTTTTTTTGTATTTTTACCATTACATTTTCAAAGGTGATCCAGGACAAGAATTAACTTTAGAAGAGAAGCACAGAAACCTCAGTGCACAGAGAGTGAACCCTCCAGAGGCAGCATGTCCCTGTCTCTGCCTCTGCCTCTGCCTCTGCCTCTGCCTCTGCACCTGCCTCTGCACCTGTCTCTGCCTCTGCCTCTGTCTCTGCCTCTGCACCTGCCTCTGTGTCTGTCTCTGTCTCTGTCTCTACCTCAGTCTCTGTGTCTGTCTCTATGTCTGTCTGTGTCTGCCTCTGTGTCTGTCTCTGTCTCTGTCTCTACCTCATTCTCTGTGTCTGTCTCTATGTCTGTCTGTGTCTGCCTCTGTGTGTGCCTCTGTTTATCTGTCTCTATCTCTGTCTCTCTACTTCAGTCTGTCTTCTGACACCAGTGCCCTCAGCTAATGAGGTGCATCTGGACCTTCTCCCCCTCCATTTGATCCTGCAGCAGTGAAGTTCCTGTCTATGCAAGCTTGTTCTTGATGGAGTCCGACGTCAAGCCACAGAGCACAGATGCATACTCCCACCTGGTCACAATAGGTCGATCAACTTAGGCAAACTTCAATTTCACTCTTTAAAACTTAAAATATTACCATTACATCATCAACTTGATAGGTAGCAAAGTCTGACCTGTCAAAACACTCTGACCTGTCCACGTGTGATGGGCAAATTCCATCAGGGTCAAGGAACTTTTTCGAGGTGTATCCAACTGTTAGGAGGAAAAGAAAATAGTGGATGAGCTTTATTCTTTTAAAAAAATTATTTTAAAATTAAAGTTATGATACATGGAGGACCAACCCGGAAGGTGTGAGTTGTGCTGGGCCTTGAATGCTGCTCCAGGGCGATGGTTCTTTCTCGAAGAGGCGATCGCTCTATGCAATCAGGCATGGCACTTGACACCCGGCTTTGCGGATGCCTTCCTCTGTGCTGAGTGGAGATCGTACATCAGACAATCTACAGATGTTTCATTAAGTCACTCATTTACTTACTGGCATGCTAATTTAAAAATTCCATTAGATATTGCTAAGTATATCGACTATTAAAGATAAATAGTTCAATAAGCCTTAATTACATAGTAGTTTTATTAAACTAGGTAAAAATGGTACCAAGACAATAAATAAACAACGATCAGAAGCTTAACCACAGCTACAAATTTACTGTGCTGAATGTGATTGACAGGTATGACAAATATATGCTAATAAAAAATCAAGTTTAAAAAGACAACATCAAATTAATTTTAAGTTACAAGAGAAATGTAACTCTGAATTTGTGAAGCATCAGACTTACTTATTTGACATTTACCTCCTTCTATGTTTCACCCTACAGGGAGACGTAAGAGCACTGCACTCTTGCCTACTGGGCCTGTATTATACTGCAGTGCCCAAGCTGGCACAGTTTAGGTAAAGGAACAGGCAGATCTGTATTTGGACACTGCCATGAAGCTTGGCACTGAAACACAGGCTTGGCTGGGTTGGTTTCTGACCCTCTTTTTCCCCTTCCCTCTCCCTCCCCATCTCCTTTCCTCTCCTTTTTCTCTCCCCTTCTTCTCCCTCTCTCCCTTGTATTGTGACCCTACTTGGTTTTTCTTTTTAATTAAACTTATTGGTACACTTTTGGTATACATAATGATCTCAGCTATCATAGGAAAGTTGTGCCTGTATGTGATACATTTTGATTCTTTCTATTTTTCCCACACCCCTACCTTCCTTTCACCCTTTTAGAAATGAGGAAACTAAGGTCCAGGGAGATTAAAGTAATTTGTACCAAATAACAGTTTGCATGACAGGATCCAAATAGAGACCAGCCTTCCTTGGATCAAAACTAATCTCTGCCCTCTTATCATCTCTATACCATCTTGACCATGAGATATTTCTTCAATATCTGGGTTTTCTGATTCTGTTCAAGCCTCATTTTTATTTCACAAAGTGGTGAATGAATCCTCTCATCCCTATAAGTATTCCCATAAATCATTTACTTCCTGGAAACAGATTATGAGGACAGAATACAACTAATCAGATCTATGTTACTAGGTTACTAACTTCTCCGAGACAGCCAAGATGTTTTGGTCTTCCACCAGATTATCTAAATGGTTGCAGATAAAATGATCTCTATCTTACCAGTATAGAGCGGGATCCAGAAAGTGCTGTGTTCTGCTCTGCAGATTCTGAGCCAATTGGGGGCAACCGGCTCCAGGAAGTTTGAATTGGAGGGGAAGACAGGTGGTCTATACTGGTTTGCCTGTAAATGCAAGCAAATGTAACAATATCTGGGTCCAGAGACAGAAAGGGACAATCTTAACCATGAACCTCTCCACCAGAAGCTACTGATCATAATCTGCCTTCCAAATTCAACTCAAGAAGGACAAACTTCATTTCAGCAAGACAGATGTTAGCCTACTGGGAGAGTCTGTACGGAGGAGGAGCTACAGTTCAAGGAAGCATTTTGGCAATGTATTTCAAGAACCTTAAATATGTTCATCGCCAGGGCCAGGGAGATAGCACAGCAGCATAAACACCTATCTGGCAAGCAAAAGGTCCTGAGTTCGATACCTGGTACCAAAAAAAAAAAAAAAATACATATATATCCATAACCTTGACCTAGTAGTTTTCCTTCTAGGACTGTACTTCTAAGGAAATAAGTTCAGGACACTCTTATTCAAAGCAGTATAAGATGACATTCACTGCATATCATGAATGAAAATATACAAAAAATGAAAAATTGCACTAATAAATAAATTCATACTCATTAAATGATCATAGACACATCATTTTTCACTCATTAAAGTAACGCTTTAGAGCATATTTAATGACATGAAAAATATGAAGGGTATAATATTAAGTGAAAAAGCACATGAAAAAGTGTTATGTTACATAAGAGTTAATGCTAATGTTAGGACAAAGATAAACAGAAGGAAAAATATAACCCTAGGAAATTTATCAATAATTATCACTTCTATATTCATGTGATTAGCACACACGCAGGTGATCTTTGATTTCTGTTCATAGTTCTGATACTGTCATGTTCCACAGTGAACTTTTGGTACTTAAAGTAGCCAAGGAAAATACTGAGTTAAAGTGAATGAGAAGACTTACAGTTTTGTTCCCCTGAGAACTTCATCACTATACACACTGGGCGTTTTTATTCTCAGTGAATCTGACGTGAGAGAAGGCAGTTTCCTATGCATCCCTGTTTTGTTGGCAGAAATCTGTAATCCTCTCACATCTGAGGTCCGCCCCAGCCGGTGGCGAGCAGAGGCAAGGGCACTGGCCCCTCCTGCAGATGATCTGTCCTCCCGCTCACTCCTGGGGGAGGGAAGTTCAGTAAGGGCAGAGGGCACACCCCCCACAGTGCCTGACACACACAGCAAGAACACACTTCCCTGAGTGTCTGTGGAATGGCTATCACTTCTAACTCTATGTGAGAGAATCTCTAAGAGGAAAAACTATCTACATTTCTTACTGCTGACGATCAGATAGCAAAGCCCACAGGTTACGAATTCTATACTTTGCTTTTTTATTGCTCCCAGCCTAACATGCAACAGTCATTATTTTGTAGTTGATATCAGAAGGATTTGCTTTTATTCTTACATGCTGGCCATACCTTCTGGGACACATGCTTAGGCCCATTTGGAGCATGGGGTTAAATGGGATCTTCCCTGCTGCGTGTCCGTGCAGGGTTCAGGGCTCAAGTATGTCACCAACACAGGGAAGGGGCTGAGCGAGTCTTGTACGTACTGTGTTCTGTCTGCAAGGTAGGTAGGTCTCTGCTGAAGAGGTTTGGCTTGAATTGTCATCACACCATTCAAATCACTACAGAAATTGTTAGAGAACCGATGAATCTGAGAAAAACAAAATGAAAAATAAAAGGAGACAATATTGAGCACTATTGCAATTAGCGATGCATGTCAGGAATCGGGAGGAAACAAACGGCACAATCTGGCTAATCTGAGAAAACTTTAGTCAAAGGAGTATATTGTGCACATACACCCCTCACTATATGAGGTTCATGCTGCATCTTAAGCAAGGTAGGAAATACTGTACTAAACTTAACAGAGCAATTTAGAGAGAGCAAAAAGCACAACAAGTGGGTAACACCCTGAATATTCTGAGACAGGGCTCTCCAGCTCTTTAAGTTGCCCAGACTGCGCTCCTGGAACTTGAGATCCTCTAGCACCAGCCCGGACTGCTAGGATTACAGCAAGGCACCAGCACACCCAGCTCAACCTTACCTTTAGAGCAGAAAAATGTCAGGCAGACTGACTCAGAGCCCTTCTACTACACAGGAAAGCACGCCAAGCCTAAAGGTATTGTTGAAATCAGCTTTTTGAAGATATTTCATTTATTGGCTTCTGTGCTAGATGTATATTTTATTTTTCCCTTTACTTTTTTTTTAAAATTTTATGAGTCTTACCTAAACTTAAGGCTTAGTTCATGTCTTATCCTAGTTTCTCAAGGAGATATTTTTACTTTCAATTGTATGGCACTCTTGATTTAAAGGACATCTAGGCACCATGGGCCCACCAGCCCTGCCCCCTGGCACACTGAGCAGGCCACAGAGTACCGGCTTGGTAGCACAGGCCTATAATTCCAGTGCTGGGGAGGCTGAAAACAGAAGGATCACTACAAGTTTGAGCTGGGTAGTGAAAGCCTGTACTAAAAACATTTTTTTAAAAGTAAAAAAAAAAAAAAAAGGGCATCAAATTATGAAATATAATATATAATAGAGCATTTGCTTATAATATCAGCTAACACTTAAGAATGCCTACTCCAAGGGGTAGGCCAGATAGCTCGGCAGATTAAAATGCCTGCTTAGGCAGATGCAAGACCAGGGATGGAACCCAATGTGCTGTGCTGGCCTCATCCCTGGGGTGCACTGAAATGGTGACTGAGATTGGGCATGGTGGTGCTCACCTGGAATCCCAGTGCTTGGGAGGCTGAAAATAGGATGATCACTGTGAGTCCAATCTACATAGTGACACTCTATTGGCCTTGTAACCAAACAAACAAACAAAAGAAAAACCAATCTACTGCAGGTTACATGTTATACTAAATGTCTTATTTCCTTTAATTTTCATACCTTCCCACTGCATAGGTGGAATAAGTAATGGAACTGAGGCTTTACAAAACAGTAAGTGGTGACATCACACTCCAAATTTATAATCTATACTCAAAGCCCAACTTTTTAACCAATCAGTTCTCAACTACAGTTCCTCTTCATATATGTGTGTCTATATGTGTGCATGTAGATGTTTATATGAGTTTGATATGGCTTGAATTCCCCTAACCTGTGAACAGTATACAGCTTATGACCAGAAATCATGTTTAATCCTTTTTCTCTGCTCTACACATAAGATCCACTATCTAAGACATAAAGGTCAAAATCCCTAGCACACTAAGGCCCTTCTATGAATAAGTCTAACCTTTTCTTTTTTGTTTTTTATTTAGTGCAGGGTACACAGGGTCTCGCTACATAGATCAGACTCTTAGTGATCCTCCTGTTTTCAGGCTCCCAAGCACTGGGAGCACAGGAGCGCACCACCACACCTAGTCTTAGTTGCCATCTCAGCACACTCTGAGGGTGGGGCCAGCACAGCACATAGCGGATCAACTTATTTTGCTACTACTGTACATCTTTGAATAAAGACATAATGCCAGAAAAATGTATTGAGTGTGTAAAATATGCTAGATTCTGTGTTCAGGACTCTCACATATTTCTAAGATTTGATCCTCACAATAATCTCTGAGATAACATGTTATTATCTTCATTGTATAGGCAAGGACACTAAATTGGGAAAAGCCAATACATCTAGAATAACACTGAACAAGCTCTTGACTCAGGCCCCATTGTTGCCATCACTGTGCTCTTCTATTTCTGGTCTTCTACCTTGTAGACTCTCCCTCAAATCTCCGGTCCTCTGATACACTCATCTTTTACTCGCCCGTGCCTTTGGTGTGAAATGTTCCACTCAGTAGTTTTACCTACAAAAGCTCTTCTCATTCCTTCCTGCTTCTTTTCCCCTTAGATTTCACCTCTAGTATCAATGATCAATCCCCATCCTCTAATTGGGATGAATTATTATTTGACTGTTCTACAATGCTTTCTTGCATAACCCTCACAGAATGTACCATATCCAACTGTGTCATCATTTTTCACTATGTCAGGACTGTATATTTATCTAAATTATTTTTTCCAAGTACCTGATATGATATGTGAACTTCAAACAATAATTGTTCAATGAACCTATGAATATTCACATCTTCTTCTGTTACTTTGGTGGAAAGATAAGAAGGCACTTATAACTTTAAATTGGCTAACATTTCAGGGGACAGCATTTTTTTTTCCTCTAGCAAAAGTAGTTCACATTTCAAAGCAATGTCCATGAAAGCACATAGTGATTCTGTTCCACATCATGAAATGATGTTACTATTTAATCTTATTAACAGATACTCAAATACTTGATAGTAAGGTTGAGTATAACAACACTCTTGACAAGGTGAGAGATCCGGTGAGATGTCAAGATTAAAGGAGCAAGAGATGCAGAAAGTAAATGCCTCTACCTGAGGTGGGTTCAGCTGCGAGACCAGAGACCCACAGCGAGTTTCAGAACTTCTGGACGGGGGAACACTTGGCACATCCATGCTAAGGCGGGGAGTGAGCGCATGAGGAGATCTAGTTTCAGCTGTTTTCAATTTTTCTTTCCCTTTTTTTCCTTCTGTGTCAACAGAAAAATCAATATTATAACAACACCATGTTATATAAACTCGTAAAATTCACTCTTCAAAGAAAATATTTGCTCTAAAATTACTATAAACTTATGTTGAGGCCATTGA
>PVKN010037232.1:0-11294 GCA_004027915.1 Capromys pilorides
AATGTGATCTTTCTCTTGTTCCTTGGCATAGGACCATTATCTGTCATCATTTTATGTCCTCAAAGGCCTGAGAGAAGCTGCCATCCTAGGGCAACAAAGGAAGCCATGCAAAGCAGCTCAGAACTGGAGTTGTTGCAACAGATGCTGTTTTATGTTTTGCCAAAGAATGGCCCCTTTTATTCCTGCCATGAATGCAGCCTTTCTTTTAGTTTCTAAATGTTTTCCAGTGTTAAACCTAACCCTTATCTATCATTCTTTGGGGATGATAGGATGCCTCTTTGCCTTTGGAACCAGCATAGCCTTCTCACAGAAAATAGATCTGCAGAGAAAGGGAAACTCCTGGTATTCACCCTGTAGTGACTACTGTTTCCTATGTGCAGAAGGACTGCACTCTAAGGCCTCAGTGGCTGAGCCATGTTCTTCCAAGTGTAGAAGAGCGTGCTGAGACTGAAATGAACAATTTTATACTGCAAAGTATCTCTTCCTGTGGAATTAGAAATATTAGAAAAGGGGGCTGGCTATGAGAAGAGGTGGAATACACAAAGAAAATACAGAACAATTTATTCCCTATTTCTTTTTCTTTCTTTCTTTCTTTTCTCTCTTTCTTCCTTCCTTCTTTTCTTTTCTTTCATCCTTCTCTTTCTTTCTTTCTTTCTTTCTTTCTTTCTTTCTTTCTTTCTTTCTTTCTCTCTTTCTCTCTTTCTCTCTTTCTCTCTTTCTCTCTTTCTCTCTTTCTTTCTTTTTTTTTGGGGGGTACCGGGTGCTGAACTCAGGACCCTGTGCTTGCCAGGTAAGCTGCACTTCTTTCTTTCATTTTTTATTTTTTGCATTTTAAGGAAGGGTCTACAGGGTGTTCAAGGTCTCACTACTAGATAGGACTCATAGTTATCTGCCTGTTTACAGCCTCCCAAGAGCTGGGATTATAGGTGGGTGCCACCATGCCCAGTCTCAATTGTCTCAGTGTGCCCTGGGAGCAGGGCCTGCACGGCAGGCCCAGGGATCAAACTCCTAGCCCCTATGCCCACTTGCAGGTTGCTTTAATCTGCTGAGCTACTTGGCTAGCCCTCTTTCTTTCTTTTAAACTGAAACAAAACTAGGAAGTACTGATGGACATTTAGATTCATATAATTTATAAATAGAAAGACTCTTTTATTAGATGGTAAAATTATATCTTTCCCAAGGTATAATCCAGACTGACTCCCCTCAAAGCCAAGAAATGCTTAGGCAAAGATGGCGTTTGAGATTTTCCCAACTTCTATTCTTTTACCTAAGAGATTGTTCTTGATCGAAGTGACTCAGAATTGTCAATGAACCTTGCTTTGATTCTGAGGGTTGTTCTATCTCTTGTCACAAGAGCTACTATTATTTCCCCCAATATACCAGCAATTTATCACCTTGGCACAAGAAAAAGACAGACCAACAAATCAGAACTTACTTGATTGCAGTCAATAGAGCGCTTGAAGTTTAATTTCATTGTTGTTCTGGGGCAGGTATAATTCACTGTCTCTATTTTGCCTTCTGAGTACAAAGGTGGTAGGCTGGTGACATGAGTGATACAGAAAAGAGGGAACAATACTTTCTCAAAGAGTTTTGCAAATAGGTTTGTACAGACTATACACAGCAATGACAGCCAAGAAGGAAGAAGACAAGAGCAGATCTCAGGGCCTAGTGTGATATGTCAGAGTCTTACATAGTTGCTCCCCAGAATAGGCTGTTTTCTTCTTTTTTATTGTTAGTTTTGGTTACTAAAATAGTCACCACCCACATGTTCATTCTTCACAGGGGTGAGGTCTGTGAAGACAAGAAACCCAAAGCCTGGTTGAAGAGCAGGTACGCTTGCATCCATCTCACTAGCTTGGACATATGTGTTCCCTTTGGCAGCGTGTATATAATTTTTGATCACAGGCCTGGAAATAACCATCTTGGCAATCACACTCTTACATTAGCACGCAGTATTGGCTCAATGCACAAGCAGCTGGCTGAGTACTATTTACACTGGGTGCTGTGAAAGGAGGAGGCCTTGACAGGCAGTAGTTAAAGGACACTAGTCCATTCTGCCCATGTCATTGGTAATGATACTGTAATTCCCTCCAAAATGGGGTTTATCTGTTATGTCTTGACAGGTTGGTTGTTATTCCAACATTCTGTCTCTTTAAAAAATACATAGACTAGACGTTAATAAGCATGTAAGCAAACGCATGCCTTTTTATGTTTATATGTATTTGTGGAAGAATTCATGGACTTGGGATACCATGTTTATTACATGTATATGCTAAAAAAGGTACTCTATTGTGTGGTACAGAGCAATATGAATAATGGTTGCAAAAATATACACTAAGTTCAGAAGACATAGATTAATTTATTTCCAATAACTTCATTTTGTGTTTCTTTTAAATGATCTATAGACACCAGACAATATCTACTTTCATTTCTACAACTTTGTTTTAAATGAATCCATTATTATAAATAGAAAATAAATATGTTGTTGCAAATACATGGCCGGTATTCTTAGAGCAAAAGATATAATGTCAGGCTTACTTTAAAAACAACTGGAGTTTTGCCATTTAGAAATTTTGTGACCCTGTGGTGTTTGTTTGTTTGCTTGTTTGTTTTAAAAGAGTTTAAAATGGAGATATAAAGAAAAAAACAGTGTTAGAAACAATGTAAGATTTTACTAAAAATAAGTAACAGGAATTCAACAATGGTTGCTATGTTACATGATGCTATCTTCAAATTAGTTGTTTACATTACCATATGGAGTTTATTAAATCTCTTTGGTCTATATTATCTTAAACTGCAAAATGCTAATAGTGATATAGGTTGGAAAGTGATAGGGCAAACACAATTTTTGGCAGAAACACGATGAAGAATAACTATTACATGAAGCTTTTCTGTTATGTTGGTAGTTCATGGGAGTAGGAAAAAAACTGGGATAACTGAAAAAGCTAAGTAAATTTTACTCTTTTGCACTGATTGATTTGAAAACTTTTGACAGGATAAAACTTTCCTGCTTAAAAGAAAGTTAAATTTTACATTTCTTTGTTTAATTTAAAAGTAAAACTGTGAATTACTGAATTTCTATTGGTGTTGAGTATTCTCACAAACAAATTCAGGGTTTTTGGTGAGATAAACACATATGTTTATCAACTCAGTTTACCGCCAGTCAGGGTATGTGTGTGCATGTGTGTATGTGCATGTGTGTTGTTAATATCTTGGAATTTGTGTATCCAGAGGAAAGACCCAGCAGGAGTGGATTGGAAGTAAGGGATCTCAGTGTAAATACCACCTTCTGGGATGGTTGAAGGTAAGTACTTCAGCTTTCTCTCTGCTACAGTGGGACTTTGGCTGCATTTCTGAGTTTGTGTGTGTTTTCTTCTAGGTGCATTCCCCAAGCTCCATGCAGTGCCTTTGCTAGCAGATTCCATGTCAGCTTGCGATTTCCTTCTGAATCTGGCACATTGCCCACCCCTTTCCTAGAGTACCTTGAGGAGGTTCCTCAAGTCTGGTCTTGGCCCTTTGTTTTTTAGATCCTTTGTCATCTACTGCTAATGTGACCAGCACCCAGCATCTGTCCCTTGCTCCCCTATGCATCCTTCAGAGGAATCTTGGTTCTCCATCTTTGCCTACCTTCCTGCAGCTGTGGCACGTGGTCTGGATCTGTCTTGAGTCCAGGTCTTCTGCTGAGGCGAGGGTCCTGAGATTTCCTGTGTGACTTCCCACTTCCCCTGTGCACATGTGCACCTTTCCGGGGGTTCCCTTGTTGGCCATCATTCAGGTCTCAGGTGGATGGTGTGACTTCAGGGACTCTCTTGATCTTTACACAAGTAAGTCCCCCCAAATAAGCTTTCTCCACTAGAATACATTAAATCTCCTATTCTTTGAATTATTTGTGCAGGGACCTCCTTCCCGCATGGGTCTCCATGTGCGGTGCTGTGTTGTTTGTGATACACAGGAGTTCAGGATGAAAGGACATATGATTAGAAACCCCACCTGGCCTCTGTCTTCCTCAGAGTTTGTTTCCCAGGCAGCTGTGCCTTTATTCATTTGCATAGAAAGGATAGAATGTTCAGGCCAGCAGAAGCCCTAGTTCATAACCCAGAGTTTTGATGAGGGAGAGCCTCTGCCTGTGTTATTTGCCCCTGAAGTCTCAGTTCCTGCACAGTACCTAGAAGCTCTCGAGGAATACCTGATGAATGTGTAAATCCTCTCCTTTACTATCTTCTAGGACTTCTCTGTGCTGTACACTGGGTCCTGAACACATGGGCTATTAAGCCTTTGAAAGAGGGCTTAATAATTCCCACAATAGGTGAAGAACACATTTAAAGAATTTGCAGAAAAAATGTAGAATATCTTAACTGTACTGATCACCAAATGAAATATTACTTCGATGTATTGCATTAAGTGAAATACGTAATGAAGATTATTATAATTTATACTTGTATTTAGCAGATATTTCATATCTGAGGTGGCCTCTAGGCACCTGTTGGACATTATTCTAGACTCTTCTGAGATGACACTGTACCCAAGCACTCACTGACCCTCAGCTAATGCCCCACTGACCCTTTAAACTCCACAAGGCTGAATTCACCCCATTTCCTAGTGAGTCAGTGTCCCTCCTGTTGCCCCAAGAGCTCATGCTCATAATTCACCCAGTATCCCGAGACTGCACATTAAAATAACCCCCCTCCGTTGGTGATTTTTGAGCTTATTTTTTTCTAATTACCTGTCAATGTGCTGTGAATATGACCACCAAAATTTTCAGCATAAATTCCCATCAGCTGCACAAAGGAGAGCCTTCCTGGTAGGGAATACAGAGCTCCTTTCTTTCCGAGCACGTCGCCGTTCACCTCTCCAGGGTCTCCTCTGTGTGTGGTCTCACTTACCCTTTATTTAACATGAAGGACAATAGCTGCATTTAGTAATTTTTCTTCCAATACATTTCCTTATAGTGCCTTGTCCTTCTCAACTTACAGATGAAGAATGTGAAGCAAGAAGGTAAGATATATTGCTCAGCATTCTCCCCACATAAAGGATGGAGCCCCTACTTAAACCTGCACCTTCTGACTTTAGAACCTGGCTCCTCATGAACTTTCTGTATTTCCCTTGTGCAGTAAGGAAGGCATTTCTATTCTTTAATCTCATCAAGCTGTCTCACACCTGTGCATCTCTAGAAACTTTTTATTTTCATTTGCTTGAAAACTTCCCCTATTATTCCATAACTTTACCACCAGGTCCATTCTTTGACCTCCTTTAGAACAAAACTCCAAATCTGTCTGTGTGTAAATTTATCAAACCATCCAATTCTAGCAGTTTTTTATGCATATTTGCCTAACATTTAAAGCAGTTCAAATATTAGATGTCTTATTCATTTGAAAAATGCTCTGTCTTGGTTCTCCAGCATCAAGCCCAGTGCTTGACAGAAAGTCCATCTCTAGGGTTTTGGACATGGGGCAGGACATGGACAGGAAGAGACATCTGAATAGGACAGCACTGTGCTGGGATGTCTTGAGTTTGCTGATGGAGTGGACATCATCTGGACTCTGCAGAATTCTCATTCTAATTCAAGAAATACTGGTCTAGGCAAAACTTAAGTTCATTCTAGTAATGATAGATTATCCACCATGGCTCTCTTTGACAAATAGTCACAAATTTTAGTCAGACTAAAATAGATACTGAGGCAATTCTATAGTAAAATTCCTAAATAGATATAAAATCTGTTAACGTTTTATGTGTCTTTGTCATTTTATTGGGAGGGCCCCGTGAAGTTTGGGTCTTCCCTGGGGTAGACGTGGCCTCCTAATTACTTCAGAGTACAGTGTCCCTTTCCCTGCATTTTTCTCTTTCTTTCCCTGCCTAGCTCAGAAAGGGTGGATTAGATGGCCAAAGGGGTCTGGCCCTTTGCCATGTGTTATGACAAATACAGAGAAGGTGTCTTGGATGTTTCACAGATGCCTGCATTCTGAAGGATCTCACGAGAGCAGAAGAATTCTTCTGGGTAATTAGCAAATGGCCCTCACAGTACCCCCTGGGCAGAACCTGGATGCACAGCAAAGGTACACACGGTGTAAATGGGGCCTACCACAGTGCAAGACACTTTCCTCCTCAGTGATGAGGACTATTACGGTGCTCCACCTTACAGGGATATCAATTATTCACCATCTCAAAGAGCTGGGAACCACAAACCACTCTAGGAACACGTGTACACGTGTATGGAACCTAAATGGCAATCCTGGTTCCTCTGCCCTGCTACCTGCGAGTCACACTGCACTGGCACCTCTGGGCTTCTGTTTGGTCTTCCTTATTGACATGGAGCCGCCTCTCAGCATCATAGATCTGCCTGGCCACCCCGTAGGAGGAAGAGCAAACCTGCCAGGTGTTGACAAGCTCACGACAAGAAATCTAGGTGGAATTCTGACCGGCTTTCACAGCCTTCTACATAAACATAATTAATCCACACAGAACGTATACTCAACAGCTGACAAGAAAAGCACAAAGTAAAGAGTGTGGACAGAGAGAGAAATAGCAGTTTGGTATAGTTCATTAATAGAATGTAAAACTTTATCAAAAAGGTACAAGGCACAAATCAAATGGTTCAGATCGCTGCTGTAACCACTGCTGCCAGTGAGCCATTCAACTCAGGCAGGATATTTTTGAACCTTTCCTGTGGCCTCCTTCTCTCTCATCTCCTATCCTACTACCTTATTTTCATTCACTTATGTGTTGCCATCTTATCTGTGTGATGAATTGAAATTGTGAGTTTGATTTGGGAAGTACATCGTGCATGTTATTTTGATTAAATTAATATGAGAACATCATGAGAATAAATCCGCCATCATTGCCTTGCCCCTGTTCACATGTGGAGTTTCTTATGCCTTACATTATTGGCACATGTGCAAATCCATTCTCCCAGGCTTTTTGTTTCTTCAGTTTTTCTTCATTCAACTCTTCCTTTTATGTAACCGTGAACACTATGTTTGTTTTGTGAAGACAAGGAAATTGCCTACTAAGGGAGTTTCAGAAGTAGCTTCTTTAACATAAATGTAAATTACATTTCCGGATAAAAGAACCTCTTTCTATTCTCTATGGACTATACCAAAGCACCTTAAAGATTCGTGTCCCCTATATGTATGGAGGGAAACTGAAGATAAGGAAAAGAGGAGATGAAATGAGCACAGGATATAAAGTCAGAAGCAAAATGAAAATTGATAGCTCAGTTACTCAAGACATGTCTTTCCAATATAATTGTAGACCAGTCTTTAAAAGTAGGGCTCATGCTCAAAAATACCACTGCTAAATCCATTTTCTTCCAAATACATGCAGTAATATGCTCTCAGCTTATACTTCTCGGAGGCAGGAGTGATCCTAACATTAATACATCTGCAGTTTCCAGATCAGATGAGTTAACCAAAACAGATCATCCCTTCCCAGAGAAAAAGAAACAGACAAAGAGAAGCAGATCAATTGGAGCTGATAGGTCTTGGGACAATCACAAGCTCTTCAAATCTACTGACTAGCAAGTTCCCATGTTTCTCGTCAGTCAAACGCTTACCACATGATCATGAAACTGACCTCCGGCTGATTGCTTGCATACAGGAGAAATTGCTTCCATGGCCATGGTGGAAGTTGTTATTTTTGCCTTAGGAAGATGAGTGAACTCACATACTTCAACTCCAAAGCTTCACTGAATAAAAAACCCTGAAAAATACTGAGCAAGTTATAAATATAGCAAGAAATGATTTCCAGGTCTCCCTTTCCAAAGAGAATGCATTCAGAGGACTGGAAAATCATCCTTTGTAGAGCTAAACAAAGATACTTCATTTCTTATCCATTCCTATTAAGTGAGAAAATAGAATGCACCTACCGAAGAAATCAAGTAAACTCTGCTTAGCAAGTTGAGGGTAAATGTTGTGCAGTTCAGGTCACCGATATCAAACAACAGGAAATTTCAAAATTTCCACACAGAGCTCAGTAGTGTCCATGATATGCGTGGATAGAGGGAGTTTGCAGTTGGGGAAAGTCAAATTCTGAAAGCCTTGTTAAAGTCAATTTAAAAATACTCTATCACGCCATTGGAAAACAGCTCATGATGTGGTGTAGTTCTGCTTTGGGGTGGCTGATATAAACAAACACAGCACTTTCACTTTGTGGATTAATGCCTACTCGATGCTTCATGAAATACTTTAAGGGCAGGGTATGGTAGGAGATATGAGAATGTAGAAACCGAGGAATATATCAGCTCTGGCAATGGACATGCATAAAACATAAATTTAAAATAATAAGCAACAAGCTACAATATATTTTTGTGCTTAAATTATTCAATTTAGAAATTTACATATATTAAAGTTACTCTTAGTCCTCCGTATCACTTTTGTGTTTTATAAATCTGGTGAAAGAGGGACTCAGGGCACTAATATATTATTTATGCATTTATTTGCAAGATTTATCCAGCGTAGAGTCTCCAAATAACTAAGAGCACTGTGTCTGGGCATATACACTTGCAATATTTTACACTAGCCCCTTACAAACAAGGAAGCCAAGAGGGGAGGAGTCTTACTTTTTTTTTTTTTTGTCATTGTAGCTATGTGGAGAGATGAAACAACATGAATGTAATTTCAATAACTTCATTTAGGAAATAATAGATTAAAGGATAAAATATTTCAACTCTTTCTAACTCATATTCTGAAAAGTGATGGTTCTGTGTCCCTAAAGATAGTAAAGTAATGTTAATATTGGATATAACAGCACATTAAGACACTACCCTCGGCTGGAATAGATGGTGAGCACATTTCAAGGTAGGTTTATGGTCAGGTAATAAAATGTTATAGGCCTAAAGATAGCCACAGCAGAATAATTCTGATTTATTATATTTTGTTAATATTTTTTCTCATAAAGGGCCTTGCAGGGTCTGCTTTGGCCCCAGGAGACAGTCTCTTTCTCTCAGTTGTATGTGTTCCTTGCTCCCTGCCTCTAAATAAAAATAATTTTTCAGTACTAACCTCTAACTCATTTACAGTAGTGTAGCCCAAATGCTGAATTTCTGGGGTCTTGAGTATTATGTCATTTTGCTTTTGTCTTTGTTTTTGCTGTTTTTTGTCCTCTTTTCTTGAAAGAAAGAAAGAAAGAAAATGTTGCAGAGCTGTAGAATGTCACAATAAACAGGCTAGAAAATTAGACTTTTGAGGTCCAGATGGATAAAGTAAAGTAGTTAATGATAGGTTTTCCACGGTGTCACAGCAGAGAAACAGGCAGAAGGAAAAAGAGAAAGGGGCTTTATTTTCTTAGAGGACATGGAGAGAATTTGGGGAAGATAAGGTATTCCCTGAATTGAAACAAAGGGAGACTGACTTTTATGGCCTTTTGCCAGGGGTGGGGTTTGAGGAAGATGTTTAGATTTACCTGCTGAGCTGATTGGGGCTTTTCTTGAGGTGGAGGGACAGGTGAAAGGAAATTGCACCCTGGGCTGAGTTGGAGAAGAAGGGGGAGGTGGTCTTTGGGAAGATAAACTGCTGTTTTAAGGGCTCCAGCCATAATGATTCAGCAATTCATACTAGGGCCAGAACCTATCGGTTAACATACACATGCATTTCACCAGCATGCAGAGGGCATGTAAGGGTTAAGGAAGGCTTCTACAGTACAAACTTCTTGTGATCAGTAGGACATGAGTGTGGATTCTGTTTAGAGCCACACTGAATCTAACACATCCAAGGTCCCCCAGGGACATCGAGGGCATTCTACTATGCTGTTGGGATGGGTGCAGCTACCTCAGGGTTAGGTAACTCCATATCTACCTGAGCTTTTCTTTCAAAATGGTGGGAAACAAATGGATGTTCTTCACACAACAAGAAGTCATTCTTCTAAGAGAGGAGAATTTCTGTTTGCTGCAGTGTGACACACACACATTCATTGAGTCACTGGGCTTGGGTATCATGTTAAAGGGAACTAGGAGTTTCATTTTTATCCTCAGAGAGTGAGCGCATGTGCTTGATGTTCTCCACACTGGTGACCTCACAGGCCTATCCAGCCATATCTCTGTGGATATGGCTCTGCAGACACTGCATGCCTTTGAAGGACTCCAAATTATGGCTTGTCAGTGACTGCTTCACTGACATGAATTTAGATGGCCTCTGTGGATGTGCCCAAGTATTTCAGATGAAGCTCTCTTCCTGGCATGAGTTTATTCTGTTCTGAAAATGTCACTTTGTGCTTACTGCCTATGTGTGCTTTGTGCACTGTGCAGGAAGGGGTCTGTGGGGTCCACATCTGGCTCCATGCTATTCCCTTTGCATTTACTGTCAGCAGGAGGCTGTCCACTTGTGCCTACCCCCTTATGTACATCCTTCTCACCTCTTCCTGGGAAGTTGGTACCCCAGTTAATTCAGCTAGGTTGTTGCACTCAGTAGATTTTTTCTCTGTATGCATATGAAAGGAAAGATTGCATATTCAAAGACTTATTCTGGGAAGATATTTTCTCGTGACTTTCTTCTCTCTCCTCTGAGACAGCCGCTCAGCTGTGGCAGGGTCGAGGGAAACTGTAAGCAGGTGCTACAAGGACTCCTCGTTCTACAGCTAATTGTTAAGAAAACCTTTAAAATCTCCTTGAGCTGCAGATTCCTGAATTCAAGCTCTATAAGATATCCTATGAGGCATATTGGTGGTACAGATGAAGTGAAAATTTAGCAAAGGCAGCACAATGTAAACAAAGAATGTGTGATGACCTGGGGAAGCACCAAGCAATTATAGGGTTATTGTTGTGGTTCATTTCATCTTTCTTTGCTCCTCTTCTCTCTGGTTGCTTCTGTTGAGCATTCACTCATTCAGCTCAGTTGAATCTGTGACTTTTAAGTTCTATGTCAGGTGGCTGACAAGTCCTAGGGATTTGGAGATCGGTAACAAAGGTCTGTATCATGCAGTCTCTTAGGATTACTCTAGCAATGCCTAGGCAAGGGCATATGGACAGCTTTCAGAATCAGAGAAGACTTGCTCTATGAGAGATAAGATGATATTTCAAATGAGAGTTGGAGGAGAATTCAAAAAATGGCAAGTTGAATGGGAAAAGTAGTCTGTGTGCACTGAATGAGCTCACTGCACAGAGAGACTTAGGGGTACAGGTGCAGTAGGTGCTAGCTCATCCTAATCGGCTTGATATTGCTGCAGGTGCAAAATGTGCTGCTGAATAAAAGGTAGCAGGTGAGGCTGGGATGGTGTCAGAGCTCTTTCGGGTTGAATTAAAAAGCATAGTCTTTGAGACTTTCTCAATTATCTTTCTCTCATTGCTGGGACAAAACACCCAACAC
>PVKN010037233.1:0-11280 GCA_004027915.1 Capromys pilorides
AAAAGTCATTTCTGTTGATCAGTAGACCTTTCTGAATCCTCTGTAGATTGCTCACCTACACGGCCACAGTGGAGGCCTGGGATGGCATTCAGAGTATGCTCTAGTCACTTAGTTCTGAATTCACCCAGAGGTCGCTACTCCATGCACACATGTCTTCTGGAGGGTGCTCTAACCGGTAAACATCCAGATTCTGATGGTAGCTCCTGCTTCAGCAAACTCACCTATCTATGCCTTCCCAGCAGCTCTTCAAACAGAGCCTAAAACGCCTGACAAGGCAGAGGAGGCCCACAGAGCTCCACAGGCTCAGGCGTCTGCTTCAGGCCAGCACCGCTCTCCTCTAAGCTTGGGCAGGGGACTCAGAGACTCGCCACAGCTCACTGTTCCCCATGACAGTCTCACACTCTGGACCCCATAAGGCAGAGAGAGAGAGAGAGAGAGAGAGAGAGAGAGAGAGAGCGAGCGCAGAGGCAGCCATCTGGGTGACAAGACCGAAATTCTGTTGGGAGCATGATCCTGCTACTCAGGACAGCACAGAACCTGGTGGAGCCCTGCAGTGGGTTTCCATGTCAGCCCCTGATATCCCCAAATAGAGACACAATGGCAGGAATAAAAGCTGGTGGGTGTGATTTTTGGGTGTGGGCTGCATTCTGTATGACATCAGCAGTGGCAGCAGGGAAATAAGGCTTATGAAGCCCGTGAGGTGCCTTCTGCTGCCGCTTCACGTGTGCTTTGCCAGGTGGCTCCTGCCGTGCGTACCTCACTCTCCTCCTCGCCTAGCAAGCACGTGGTGTTTGGAATGGTCCAGCATCACTTTTAAATTGGAGCCAAGGTTATGCTTGTATTTCCACAGAAAATTGAAGGACATTGTGACCATCGGAGCTGTTCCATGGCCAAAGTCCAACCTGCATACACAATAGGCCAAGCTATCTGCCAAGACCTCAAGCAATAAACCTGACAGCGCATCATCCTCTGGCCTAGGAAAGCCTGCAGCAGCCCATTTATGAGGGTCGCCACCTAGTTAACTGCCAGGGCTTGGTTCAATCACCTGGAAATCTTCTCCTCGTTGTCCCTGCTCTCCTAGTAGCTATTATATGCATCCCTGTGGTTTAGAGAAAAGAGTATTGGGCCTACATACTTAATCTACCCTTGCTTAGAGCTCTTACATGGACAGACAGGCCCCCATGGGTTTTCTAATCTATACAGGGCAATAACTCTCTATATATTATTCTGCCTGTGCATTTATAAGAGCAGATTAGATTAACATTACATCTCATTTTGTATATGTACCTTTAGGTGTAGCCCACCTACAGCATGATGCGATGTTATCCATTGCCTGTCAGCTGTAGATCAGACTTGGAAAATACAATTGTCTGAAGGACAATTTGCCTTATGAACCTTATATTCTATTGCCTCAGATGGTAACCTTGTAAGAAATTTTAAATCTACCATTCCTCTCTATATTCCAGAAGCCCTTGCCCCTCATGTTGAAGAAGGTCATTCAGGCCCTTGGCAGACTTGCAGGGATCCGTGCCATGGATGGGCTACATGCAAGTTAAATTACTCCTTGGTAGGTTGGTCCCCCAGGAGATTCCTTCTGGGAAAAGATCCAGCCTGGCGTGGGATTTCCTTTTCAGCCTCTCCTGACCATATCAGGACCTCAGAGGCCTTGTCCAGTGTTACATGATCAGGTAGAGACCTCAGTCCTCCCATCTCCAGACTCATCAGTGACAAAACTGGGCCCATACCACATACTTTATGCAAGTGAGCCCTACCTTTTCATGCTGGACTGATGCAGAATGGGCATCTGCAGCCTACAGGTAGAGGAAAAACCAAAGTAGTGTTACCAGGACACATATATAAAAGTAAACATATGTGTTTATGATCCTTATGTACCACTATAAGAAAAAGAATAGTGGAAACAAAATATGTTCTCATGTACTAACTATTATTTGACCCATTGTATGTTGCCTGAATACCCTTCCAATGACTTGAAAGTGATGATCAAGGGCAGGATGCCTGGAGTTTGACTTCTAGTCAGTCTAACAGAGCCATGGTATCATTCATTTAGTTCTTTTCTGGTAGAGACCTTAATTTAAAAATCTATCAGTTGGACCAAGAGTGTTTGGATTAATTACAGCAGGGATAACTTCCTTAGTGCTTTTCATAGCCAGTGCAGCTATTGACTCCGTGGTGTTCTCTCATTCAGTACTAACCACTCACTTTGTAGACAGCTGGAAAGCAACTGACGACAGCTGGAAATTTCAATCTCCATCCTGTGGATGGGAGATCAAATTGAAAATTTACAACTGCAACTAGGATTAAAATGTCACTGTAATATGACTTGCTTTTGTGTCACCCCATTACCATATAACAAACGTCTACATCCTTGGGAAACGATCAAATAACATACAAGAAGCAATCCATCAAAACACTGCTGGCGATACAGATGATCTTCAGAGAAAAGCGCTGTCAGTATCACAACAGTCAGTCCCATTTGATACCTAAATTAAAGACTGGAATAAGTTTGCTGATGCTCTGGAATGACTGAGTTCATCTGCATATCCCAAGGCTCATTTTGGCTTTTATATTGGAATTGCTGTATTCATTCTCTTGTTTATAATCCTCCTCATTAAAGTGTGTCACAGGGGATTCTCAACCTAGCGCCAGCTATGGGCCATACAGCCACAACTGACTCTGTTCCAGCTTCTTCAAAGCAAAGAAGGGAGACTTGGGGAGGGTCCCCAGGCAACTCTCTTTAAAAGGAGAGCGATTGTCTCCATTTGTTCTTCTACATGTAACTTTTTTTTAAAACTTTATTTATTTATGTTATGGCTGTCTCAGCCTGCCCTGGGGGTGGAGCTGGCCCAGCATGTGGTGCCGGGGATCCAACCACAGTCCCAGTGTTTGCCTAAGCAGGCACTTTAGACCGCTGAGCTATCTCACTGGCCCAACTGTCTCCATTTTGAATGAGCTGACCCCAGCCGCATCTGTTGATATGTACAGAGCCAGCAGCAGAAGACTTTTCCCTTTACTCACCAAGCCCAAAACATTACGTGCTATCTCAGTTGCGCCATGCAGGTTACTCTTTCTGCATTCCCTCCTCTGCATATTGCAGAGGTGATTTCGGGCCTCGTTCACTTCTCACCACTCTCACAGTCACTCATCCTCAAGCCACTCCTTTTTTCAAGACCCACTTTTGGTCTTCAAGGCCTTTGTTCCAGAGAGCCACCTCATGGCTGGATTTAGGACTCCTTGGCTTCCCTTAACTACAGATACACCTTAGTGTCTTTACTCTCACCATGGGCTACACTGGAAATAGAATTGACTCACTAAAGTTCCAGTAACTTTTCTTTTTTTTTTGGGGGGGGGGGAATTGAACTCAGGACCCTGCGCTTGCCAGGCAAGCACTTATTGTACTGAGCTATCTCCCCAGCCCTCCAGTAACTTTTCATAGGATTACAGATGCAAACTTCTTGGGTCTTGACAAGGAGGACCAGGAAGGGCTCTCTGTAAACTGCAGCACTGTGGTTAGAAGCACAAGTGACCTCTGGGGCTGCTCCAGGGACAGGAGCAGGAGCCGCGTGGGCCGCGCCTCACTGCCTGCAGCTCAGAAGGGCCACTTCCCTACACCACTGCCCTTGTCTCCAGCCCATGCCCCCAGCCTCACCAAGACAAGTTTGCTGTCCTGCAGTCCCCTACTTCCACACACCATGCCCTTCAGGAATGCACTAGTCCCTCGCTAGTTCACGGTTCAACTTTTGTGGACTCACTGTGTTGCAGATTTTTTAAAAATATTAATCTAAATTATTTATAGCTGATTTTTCATTATCTCACGGGATTTTGCGATAGTGTACTGTATACATATTTATATACATAGTATTTATGGTTTCAATGATTTTTGCCCCCTCAATTTCAAATATAAAAAAAATCTAAAATGTGAGGGGGCCGGGGACATAGCTCAGTGGAATAAGTTCTTGCCTGGCAAGCACAAGGTCCTGAGTTCAATCCCTGGTACTACCAATAATAATAATTCTAACATATTAAAAGAATATTAAATTGAAATAAAATACACTGTTTAAAGTATGCATTTCTTTAGTGGATGAACACATACTATACCACACAGTACATGTATCTTGTTAAAATTACATAAGTTTACAAGTAAAGAAAATGGTTAAGAACATTACAAGTGTTTTAAAAAGTGTGTGAAAGGTTTATAAGAGTATAGGAAGGATTTATAAAGCCTTAAAATACATATGAATAGTACAATAAATGTAACATTCACTGACTTTCACTTATCGCGGGGGGGTGGGGGTGGTGTCTTGAACGTAACTTCCGCGCTGAGGGACCACTCTACATTCTTCTGAGCTTCTTTTGGTGTTCATTGTGACTCACATCTATCAGTACAAGGGAGTTCAAAAGACACAGTGATGGGGGCTGGGGAGATAGCTCAGCAGTGACCTAAGTGCCTGCCTGGCAAGCACAAGGACCCAGGTTCGATCCCTGGTACACAGAAACTGGGCATGGTGGCTCCCGCCTGTAATCCCAGCCCTGGGGAGGCTGAGACAGCAGGATCAGAAGTCTGAACTATATAGCAAGACCCTGTAGCAAACAAATAAATAGAAAGACATAGTGAATGTTTAAATTATATGTATATATAAAACAATAAAAGGCATATTGCCAAGAACGATGGGGTAAGTGTATTTAAAGTGAGAGGATTTGGGGCACTTTGAGGGCATTCAATGAAAATGTGTAATAAATGCTTTAATTTAAACATTCACCATACTTTACGATCATCCCATACTGAGCAATCATTTATGGCAGTTTCTGTTAAATCAAAACATCATGATGTGACGTTCACCATATTTACCAGATTTGGCACCATGCGACTTTTTAACTCTTCCCCGAAGTCAGAAGGACTTCCAAAGGTCAGTTTTTAATCAGTTTAGGGCCTTAAGACAGCCATAATTGTGCAACTAAGGACATGAAAGGGGCCCTGAGAACTGCCTCTGAAGGTGGCAACACAATGGGACATGTGTGCTTGAAGAGGGGGAAGGATTCTGAGGAGATTCCTGAGGATATTTGTCCCAGTGTGTCTTTCCCTGTAATACATGTTTACAAGTTTAAATATTGACCATACTTTTAAAATCACACATATAAAAAAAAAAATCATAGGTAGGTGGGAATGGAGGAAAATGAGTGAGACAGGCCTGTGGGGCCCAAGTCATTTGTTTACCTGTTGAATGCCACTAGCAATGCCCAATCAAGTCCTTGTCACCCTCCCTGGAGCCTTCCTCTGGGTACCCAGTGTCTCAAGCACATGTGGAATATAAAGCTAATAAACTGAACTTATTAATGGAATCATACTTTTCCATCATCTGTCATCAAACTTGAATCATTTGCCACTAATATATAAAATAACTCAAAACAATAACATACCAAGCCTAATCACCCATGTTTTTGACAAACTGCATAATTTCAATAAAAAGTAAAAATAACTCCCTACACAAACTCAGTCCCAGAACCTTAAAAGAATTTGGGGTAAGATACCCTTTTCTGAGTGTCCTTGTCTTTGTAGCCTAAGGAAAATATTTTGACACCAAATGGTCTAACACTGTCTCCTCTGAAGTCAGTGGGTCTGCTATGGCTAGTTTATTATACAGTTCAGAGTCCAGGAGGCCAAGCACATCAGTCTCTCCGTTAGGAGGATGAACTCATCTTAGCCAATAAGACTGCTTCTGCAATGCATGACTTTCCAGTGTTGACACAATAGCTCTGTTTTAACTTCCCAGCTCTCCAGGCAGCTGGGCCAAGTTCATGCCCAATACAACCCTGGAACTGGGGTAGACCAAGATCCCATTCATATGCATCACACAAGAGGCTTCGGCCTTACAGAAAACATCAGTGATTTTATTCATGGATCCCGAACATTTACCCAGAACACAGTAGTTTTATTGACATCATTATTCTACCATTAGGGTTTAGTCAGATATTCAATACCATTCCAGCAAGAGACATTACTTCATCTTATTCCACTTTATTTCTTCACTTATTTCACAGCCTCTAAGATATCAAGAGTCCTCACAGAAGACCACTTGGCGATGAAGCTCTTTGGGACCCGGATGGGCACTGGACAGCTGGTGGCACCTGCATTCTTATCTCTGCTTCCTTCTCACCCCTTCTTTCATCTGGAAGCTCCTGAGTCTTAGTTTCCCTGGGTTGGAGCTAAAACTGAGGCATCAATACCTTCCCACAGAGTGAAGGTGGGGTGTTGAGGGAAAGGGAAAATTCTTGCTCTTGCACCTAACACAGAGCATTTCCTGAGAGAATTTGCCGCTGTATCTGAAGGAACTTTTCCTACCCAGCCTCATCTTCACCCATTCGAGACATTATCCTCACTGCTGCCTTTCCTTTCCCCCCCTTGAATGACATCTGTTTCTTGGGTTTTTTTTGTTTGTTTATTTGTTTTGTTTTTTGTTTTTGGAACCAGGGATAGGACTCAGACCCTTGCGCTTGCCAGGCAAGCGCTTATTCTACTGAGCTATTTCCCCGCCCCCTCCCCTTGGATGATATCTGTGAGGCTGCCTGGGCTGCTCTGCTTTGACTTCTAAAGATAATAGCACAGGACATTCCAGTTGCCAGGTCACAGTGACCTCAGTGATCATTCCCTTAGTCACAGAGACTCTAGCGAGGAAGGGCATAGATTTCCTCATAGGGAGGAGGGGAGAAGAAGCAGGCATGATCCTCCTCTGCCGGCTGCGTCTCTCTTTGCCAGTCAGCACCAGGGCTGGACCTGAAACACGAGCAGAAAACCCAGGTGCATTACAGCCCGCAGCACCCTGGGCAGAATCGTGGTCCCGTCCTGAGTAGCAGGCTGCAGAGGGGTCTACACTCACCGCCACCTGACATAGGCACAGACTGCAGCTAAGACGGTGGCGGGGGCGGCCCCGGTACACACACCATACCTGCCATTTCCACTGTCCATGACGAAAGAGTAGTCCTCGCCCTCCGCAAATGCAGCGTTGTCCTGGGGGTAGATGGTGCAGTACTGAGGAGGGCTTGGCATGGCTCCTGCTGCCCCTGGGAAGGGCAGCAGACAAGGGCTCACCACGGACTGCAGGTAGGTGGTGTTCACCCCCATGGGCTCTTGAGACCCATAGGGAGGAGGGATGTACTGCACCACCGTGGCTCCATGGAAGGTGATGGGCTGGTTGATACCAGTGAAAACGAACGACTGCCTTCCTGATGTTTGCTCAGAGTCCGGGACCCTTTCCTCACTTTCTTTGCACAGATGGCAGGAGAACATTTTGAACTTACACACAGCGATCAGGATGAATGTCACCCCGACCGACAGCAGGATGGGCCCGAGCAGCTGGGTCCACTCAATGTGGGAGACTCCTTGGTATTTGATCCAGCCCATGACCGTGAACGTGATGCCCATCAGTCCCAGAAAGATGCCTGAGAAAAGCAAGGTGGCTCCTGCCTTGTCGTCATCAGACACCTGGATGTCAGCGGTACTGGGAGTGTAGGGAGTCAGAGAAAACACATTGAAAGGGACATCATCTGCGTGGCTGGTGCTGGACTCCATGGCTGCTGGGACGGCACCCGTGTCTCCGAGGGGAATCGCAGGCTCAGGCTAGTTATAAAAGAACTTTGGGCTCCTGTGTTTAACAGAGTATAACACGCAGGGGGCTGAACTTTGTGTAGATGAGTAAAGGTCTGAGAAATGAAGCCTGAAGTTTGGTCAGGTTGCCAGCGAGCGGAGGCCCTGCACTGCAAGTCACTGCTGGGCTGTTTCTCTAAGCCACAAGCACTCAGTCAAAAGTCCCTGCTCAGACCTCTCTGATGCCAGGAGCTGCTTTGCTAGAGCCTTGTGAAGCACTGTTGTGTGGCCCTATTTTGCCCTACAAAAGCCAGGTTTGTAGAACGGCAAAGCCCTCTCCAGCTGTGGAGTGGGGGACAGCGACATATCTACCACATGCTCCGGAGCCTAACCTAACTTTGCTACTGGATCACTGCACTAGAAATAGGTGAACATCTGCTGTTTAACTGTATGCATATTCCTACCCACTTTAGGAATCTCTAGTTATGATGATGCTTATCTCAGTCTGTTTTCTGTTGCTCTGACAGAATTCCACAAAGTGGATAACTTATAAAGAACAAGAGTTTATTTCTCATAGTTCTAATATCAAAGTGCCAAGGTTTTTGTTTTGTTTTATTTTGTATTTTAGGGAAGGGTCTAAGGGTGTTCAGGGTCTCACTACTAGATTGGACTCATAGTGATCTGCCTGTTTACAGCCTCCCAAGAGCTGGGATTACAGGCGTCACCACCATACCCAGTCTCAATTGCCTTCTCAGCATGCTCCTGGGGCAGGGGCCGGTACAGCAACCCCCACCCCCACCCCCACCCCTGTGCCTGCTTGCAGGAGCTTTAATCGCTCAGCTATTTGGCAGGTCCTAAAGTGCCAAGGTTTGAGGAGAGTTTTCTTGCTGCATTTAACACAGCAGGTGGCATCATATGGTGACGGCAAGGGAGTGTGTCAATGCATGTCTCTCTTCCCTTCTGCTTCTTATACAGTCACTGATGCCATCAGGGGCCCCACCCAGGACCTCATTCATCCCCAATGGCTCCTTCAGGGGTGATACCTCCAAATGCCATCAACATATGAGTTTACAGATTGTGAACTGGGGATGGGAGAGACACATTTGAATCACACCAATACTTAAGCTTTCATAACAATTCTCTCCACACTCTGAGGCCCCATTCTCTTTTGTCTAGCCCTGTGTGGCTTTCTCCTTCTACAGGTGGAGAGTAGTTCCAATAGTGGGAGAAGAAAGATGTCACAGGAAACTATCCTAGGCTCCACATTACAAGTGTTACAAGTGTGACATGGTTCAGACCTTCTCTCCATGGTGACTGGACAGCTTCTGGTCTCTAAGCAGAGGCAGACAGCTACGTTCTTGAGCCTGCTCTGTTTCACAGCCAAACCCCAGCTGACTTAGCAGAAGACAGCTTGATTTCTACTGACATTTTCTGTCATTCACAACTATAGAACTTCCAAATGACCCCATGAATTTTCTTTCCCACAGGAGAGTTAGTAACTATAAGCTGCTTCCTTTCTTGGACAGATTTTCATCAGAATATATTTCTCTTTTATGATTAAATATTATCTCAGCTTCCTATCCAGACAGCAAGAGTACACTGTTATCCAAGAAAGGGCTTCCTGAATGTCCCCAACAGTGAAAATCAGTAGGGCTATTCTCACCCACCCATCCCCACCCTTTATCAGCATTATGGAGGAAAAATTATAAGGGCTCCTTGTGTGTCCCTTTTCAGGATGAAAAATAGAAATTTGTGCCACAAACAATGTCATCTTGTTATGCAACAATATGTTGCTTTTTGTTCTTATATGCAAGTACACCTATGTAGGAGAGGGTATTACAGATGCTAAATAACCAAAGAGGTGGACTGTACAGGCTGTTAAATTATTGTTCCTCAGGTTCAAGTTGACTTATCCGCACACTGTACTTTTTTAGGGTGGGACTAAGACTCTGAGGGCCACATTTTGCTGACAGCTGGCTTGCCATAGGTGATGTTTCAGGGAGGCTTCAAGGTAGAAGGAGGGAGAGAGCTTTGCTCCTTGTTTTACTTGCCATTTCTCTTTTGTCATCCAGAAATGTTCCTATAACAATAACAGTCAGTTCCAATTACCAGCCTGCTTCCTCCTCCTCCCCTCATCAGACCCCTCAGAGGTGCTGGTACCAGCTGGAAAGGGTCAGCTCCATGACCATCTCCTTGGTCCAGGTAACCCAATTGCTTCCCTGCCTTAGACAAAGTAGTGTCTTCTGATTACTCCAATGTTTTCCTTGTAACTGTTTAATCTTCTGATACCCACTTAACCAATTCCCCAGGTTGCTTTCTCTTCACTATAAATCATAGATATGTTTCTTTTTCCTTGAGTGGGTCCCACCTGAAGCAGAAAAGGAGGCAGCAGAATTAGTGAGTCATAGGGCTGAGACAAGGCTTGGGGACTGTAATGGAATCCTGCTGCACCTTTGTTCTCTAAAACATTGCAATCTCCAGTGCTGTCCTTCCATATACATGATGCCACTGGAGACACTATCTAATTGTTTCCATTACTGAGAGTCTGAATTAATAAACCACTATTAACTTGATATATTATTGTTTTTGCTTTTGAAAACTTATTTGAATTTTTCACTACTTACAATTTTTAAAATTGGGGCTGGCAAGATGGTTCAGTGGTCTAAAGCGCCTGCTTAGGAAAGCTCAGGCAACTGTAGGGACTGCGGTTCGATCCTCGGCACCACATGCTGCACCAGCCCCACCACCAGGGCAGGCTGAGCCAGCCATAAAATAAATAAAGAAAGAAACAAATAATTTTTAAAATTATTCATTGCCATGAAAAAAGGTGAATTTTCTGTCTTCCCAGTGCATTGTCTTCTATATAATAACAGTGTAGCTAGTTCTCAGTATGCAGATTCCCAAGCTCCATTGGACATCGGTGCATCAGAAACCCTGGATGTGGGGTCACAAATCTGCACTTTTTAGTAAAGGTCCCAGGGGATTGTTAGGTTTATTAAAAAGTAGGCTCCTGAGGTATTGGTGAGATCCTATTGCACTGAATATACCAACTTGAGAAACTTGCCCAATGGCCAGGCAACTTCTCTATGTCTGATATCACAATATTTTTAGAACCAAAACACCCATAAAAGGAAGTATTTTTGCATTGTTTTGATAACTACTATACTCTAATGACAGGAATGATGATCAGACATGCAGAAGAGGCAAATGGCACCACGGTCATATGATCATTATTAAGCATTTGTAAAAGCTAAACTTCTCATAATGAAGCTGTTTCACCCTGTTTTCACTTAGCAAGCCTGAAGCTCTCTCTGATCTTTGAGTCAGTCTCAAACAGTCAGAAATATTCACGCTCTGGAAATTTTTTTTGAGACAGTACCTTGCTACATAGTTCAGGCTAGCCTTGAACTTACTATGTAGTCCAGGCTGGCCTCAAACTTGTGGCAGTCCTCCTGCTTAGCCTCTATAAGTCTCCTTTCGGAGAATAGCTTAAGCTAGAAGCCTACCTCACCCAAGTATATCTCTGGCTAAAAAATGAATTCTTCTTCCATGGCAAAGTTTTTAGTAGATTCAATCTACTGTCTCCAATCACTTATAGTCTCGGGGATCCAGTGAGTCTCTTTATTCTATTTTCAATCATTTTTATGCTAGGGATATCACATATAATAAAAATACCCAGT
>PVKN010037234.1:0-11287 GCA_004027915.1 Capromys pilorides
AGAAGTGGTTACAATGATGGGGACAGCCCATCAAAAGGAGAACGCTCATATAGATATGAAGCATAAAATAAATACTGTTGTTAGTTTTGGTGTATCCATGGGGACTTGCTAAGTAAGTGTGGTTTTACATTTTCTTGTTTATATGTAACGTTCTTGGTAGCTGAAGGAGAAGAGTGAAAGATGGATACTCTTTACTCAATGCTTCAGGCAGTGTTTTCCAGTTTATACAAACATTTACACTGGTAGCCCATGCGGTAATTTTAGGTGATTTAAAAATATTACTTAATCTTCTCTTGCTGGCCACTGACTGGTACAATCCAGTGGATAATTAGTTCTGCCCAATGCCCATTTCTATGAGGCTCACTACCCAGTCCCTCTTCTCATCCAGAACAGGTCCTCTCAACCCTGTCTGCTCTTCACCTTTCTCCATGTTCCTGTTTCTAGCCTGCTTTGTACGCTGCTACATGCCATGCCTTAATCTCTGACCCTAGATGTCTGATCATTCACTACATTTGTCCCCTCAGTCCCTCCTCCCGATGCCTGATCTTGAGTTCCACTGTTACTTTTAAGGCACAGCCTCAGTGTACTTGCTCCTTGTATCTCATTCTCTGGTGTTCTCCATCCTAGCTTCCATATATTCTCACCACTGTGCTAGGTTGGCATGCGCTCTTCTCCCTGCCTTTTCTGCCCTCTGCTTCTAAATGCTTTCCATTTAAGAGCAACTGTGTTTTGTTCCTGACTTTTTATGTCACTATGCCATTACTCTCAGTCCACTCATAAATCTGAATAAAAATGGAGACATTTAAAACAATACCAAAGAAATTACAGTGTAGGAAACATGTTTTGATGGTGATAATAGCTATAAAAGTACAAAAATGACTCATGTTTGGAAAATCTAAGTGATAGGTTGAATTTACAGCATAGGTTTTAGGTTGACAATTTCTTCTTAGTGCTTTGCCCACATTCCTGTGGCTACCACAATTGCTTGGGATTCTAAACCAGAAACCAGCTGGTCCTCATCCTGTTACAATCACTGGAAGTTCTTAGAGAACACAATATCCATTGTTCCTTTTCTTCTTCCTCCAGAAGATTCAACTAAGATCACTGAAAAGGGGGCCAGACACTGATTGTGCCACTACGCCCGGACTCTGTATGGCTCAGCCCACCCTGGAGGCAGGGCTGGCATGGCGTGTGGTGCTGGGGATGAAACCTCAGTCTCTGGGCTTACGTAAGCAGTCACTTCAGTACACTGAGCTATCTCACCAGCCCCAAGATACTGATATCTTTGAAGGGCTCTGTAGTTGATGCTGATGGCATTCAGGGTTTCTGCTCATGGCCATTCTTAAATATCATGCCAGAGAGTAGTGGCAAACATGACTCTGGGAAAAATAGTGAAACAAATGAGACAATCAGTTATTGTGTGAGATTAGTAAACACAGAAGAATAGGAATGTATTAAGGGGCAATATGTAAAAGAAAATCATTTGGATACAATTTGTGCAACTTTCTTTAGAAACTACTCACAACCATTTTTCACTATTATCTAGCTACATTCAAACTTTTATTCATATTCTCAGGAAAAATTTTTCCACAGCCCAGGAGATTGTCTGGGTCCAGATAACATTGGGTTTATAGTTCTCAGTTTTGGATGCTTAGAGATTTGGACATAGGGATAATGATTTGTTACTGTGACTGTTAAAACCCTTTTCTTTCTTGCTTAGAATAGCTCTTACTAGGCAATAATTGGCTGTTGCCCATACTTTGCTAGAAGCAGAGAAATGAAAATCTCTTTCTTCCTTCAGGATAGATGGAAGGGAGGTGAGAAGAATGCCTGTCCATAGGCTTCATGGTATTGGGTTCTACTTTGATCAGGAATCTGCCTGAGTTTTCACTAAAGTCTATGTCTCTCCAATTGAACATTCTCTCTTATCTCAACTTTCAATTGTGCCAACATTCTAGTCCAAAGATTGATTTTGTCCAGGTGCAGTGCATGGTCAAGAGGCAACTGGACCACATAGACCTGGTTATAAGGGCTCCCTGATCTTTATGCTTGCCTTTCTTTCATCTTGTCTTTACTATGCTTGCATCATTTCTGGTCTCTGGTTCCTTCCATTGACAGGTGCTCTGTTTTGGGGTTGCTAGCTTCTCTGTTATCTTTATGATACAGGTCACTGACTGGGTCATTCTTGGTGTCTGTGCCTAAACCACTTGTTGTGACTGGTTTCTACCCTGCCTGGGTTTTGAATATTCACGTTGGGATGACTTGCCTTGTTCTTGTAACTGTTGCATATGTGCGATGAATGTGATGTGTTACTTTTTTGGGCCCACCTTTATAACTTGTTTCTTCTTAAATAAATTGTATTAAAAATGAGGGTGATAGTATTAAAAAAAACTTGTTTCTTATGTAGTCATTTGTATGAAGAGTACATGAGTGATTCTCCTGTGTTGGGTCTCTCTAATTAGAGAAGCTTAGGTTGTAATCATCTTTCCATTTGAGTTGAATATTCATATAATACAGAAAAAATTACTTTAACTTAGCTTTTCATTGGTTTTTGTTGCAAGGTCACTTTCACAAAAGGACGAGGCCTCTTGTTTAATGAAGTTGGAAACATGATCATCTGAAATACCATCACAGAACAATTCTCTGATTTTCTACACCAGAACCTTCTTAATAGGATTCACCTGTTTTTGTGCTTCCTCTTGGAATGATTGAATACCTATACTACTTCTTACAGATAGTTGCCATTCTTCTCCTTCCAATATCCTCCAGAAAAAACTCCCTTGACTAAACATTCCTGGTTGTATTGAGAGACACAAACACTTGTACAAAGTCAGTATTTGGTGATTTCCATTGTGGTCTTGTGGATACATTGATATACACTCCATAAGGTTGTTGGGAGCAGTGAAGAAGAGAACATGTGTGACCAGTACTTGGCATTTGTAAGTGTTCAGTATGTATACACATGTCCTCTTGGATTTCTGTAGCTAGTAGGAATCTTAGTGGCTTCTAGGAGCTCATTTCCTTCACTGAGAATGAGCTTCTGTGAAGGGAGACCGTTATCCCCACCATCCTTTTTATTTTCACCTACATACCCACTTCAAGGGTGCATCCTAATAGGAAACCTAATAAATAACTTTGGCTTAGAGCATATGTACTCCAAAGGATAGTAACTTATCATAGCATTGTTAAGGAATTAAAAAGCAAGTAGTATTTGTTTAATAATTTCAAATGTCTTACTTCATGTGGTGTTCATTATGGTTCTCTGAGATAGGTTCCATAGGTTCCATTTCACAGATGGGGAACAGACTCATAGAACTTAATTACTTTGTTAAAGCCACACAGCTGCTAAAGGAAAAGCCAAACTGTATCCAGGATCCCTGACTGCCATCTAGGATGAGTAGTTTCCTTAGCTACTGCCATATAGATTTTAGAGATCCTCATCGCTTTGTCTCTTCAGCATGCATGTTGAACTGGATGTTTAGCCATCTTCCTTGCCACCAGGTGGTAGAGTATATCACTGAGGTGCCTTGTCTATAGTATGAGATCATCAGACAAGATGTATCTAGGCCAGGTCCTTGGGGAAGGACACTAATATCTGCTCTGTGAGGTCTTGGTGTGGGATTTCTGTCCATTGGGGTGGAGGTTACTACAGTGCAAGAATAGTCAAGTAGAACTGTGCTTCACTGGGTGTGTTATAGCATCTCAGGACCTGTTCTTCTACTGAGGGTTATTTAGTAGCCCTTAAAAGCCAGGGAACACTGGAACAGTATGTCTCTAAGTGATTAAAAATATAGCTGAATGCCCAGTGTACATAATTGGCTTGCTTTTCATCTTGTGATTGGAATCAAAGGAACTGTCAAAACAATCAATATTGTTATTAGTGGCATTAGAAATAGTATGTACCAGTGATGACAAACTTTGAAGACTTGAATGCCCAAACTGCAACCCTGAACCCATTTATTTATCATAAAGTGCCAACACTGAAGTAGTGGCAACATTAAATACTAAGGTTTTACTTAAGAAGAACTTGCACATTAAGATCTTTTGTCTTAAAAGAAAAACAACTCTTCACTAACGTCTGATATTAAATTTCAGTTTTTCATATGAAAACTCAAGGATAAATTCTGTTAACAAAAATGAATGTATTAAAACTCACAAGCCAGTTCAAGAAAATATATACATTCCTTGGCAATACACTGACTGGCCATGCAAAAAATGGAGTCACTCAAGACTCATGAGGTCATTGTTTACTTCTATCTAAGCATGCACATGGCCCCTGTGTGCCCTGTTATCTGATGCTTGGCTGCTGGGTAATGCTGGAGTGATTTGGTTTGCAAACCAACAGAGAGGGTTGTGTATGTCCACTGTGGCATACATGCCATGGGTTTGTTACCGCTTGTGTAGAACAGGCCTTCAGAGAACATTAGAGACAGGAGGAAGGATTCCTGTTTTCAGAAACTTCAAATTCTTGGAAGGATCCTAAAGGACCCAGGAATTACTCTAGGTCATTGTGGCTTCTCTTCTAGCTCTAACAGTTCATGTTCCATGAAGATAACACTTGCCACATTTACAAAATGTATGCCTGTAACACCTATAGCATACCTATGTGATGACCTTTACTTCATGTTGAGTGACTAAATGAGTCTTGTGAATTCATAACAGGGAGAAATAATTTGGTCTGAATGAAGGAAGAAATGCTCATTCATTCAACACATGCCTTCTGAGGACCTACTGTATGCTTTGTTCTATTTGGGGCTCTTAGAATAGTGTTGGAGAATGCAGTGTTGACCTCATGAAGTTTTATTGTCTAGTCAAGGACATAGACAATAGCAGATGAATATTGTACTGTGACAGGTAGATAAAAAGGGGAAAACTGACTTAAGCTTTAGTAGTGCTTAATTATGAGGATGCAAATCAGACAATACAAGCACAATATGCTGCTCGAGAAGCTAGCTTCTCTACTCTCCTTACATTGAAATGCAAATAATCTGCACCAGGGCAGATGCAGCATCCACACTCACAATAACAAATCTCAAACTCCAGAAGCTGCCCCAGCCCCGTGACTGCATGAGGCTTTGGTGGGACACCCGTACACAAATCAGACAATACAAGCACACTTGGGCAATTACAACTAAACCAGGCTGCCTAGATAGTCTGTGTGGTTGGAGTTGAGGGATATTGGAGAGAGAGGTTGAAGCCACTTTGTGATGATTCTTACATGTCATGTTACAAGTAAATGTTAGCAGAGTAGAAGTATTTTATTGAAAAAATATGTTGAACAATAATCATATATTAGACTGTGCGCTGGAAATATCCAGAAGCATAGCAAGGGGTGTCATATCTAAGGAAAAACTCAGATACATGAAAGTACTTTACAACAACACCAGTAAGTGAAATTGGCTAGGCCTGCTTAGGAAGACTAAGTAATTAGTTGCCTGGAGGAATTGGAATAGTGTCTTTTCAGGATATCTGGTACTTGAATTTGGGCATGCAGGATGAATAGCAATTTGGTGAATAGAGTGTGATCAGTCAATAAATCATGGACACAGAAAAGGCTGAAAGGGATATATAACTAAAGAAGAAGGAGTTCAGTGTACCTGGAAGGTAGCCCATGAAAAGAAGTTTACATGGATCTCTGGAGCATACAAGCCTACTGCTGGTAATCATCTTTAAAAGGAAATGTGGAGACTCAAAAAGAACTAGATAAAAAGAAGATTGCAAATGAAGGAGAGTAGGTTTATGGAAAGGAAGGAAGAGGAGTATATGTGAGACAATGTCAGAGAGCAACAGGAATCTCTTACGTCTCATATTCAAGGATAGTGTGGTATAGCTCAGCGGACTAAGCACTTGCTTAGGGAAGCACAGGGGCCAGGGATCGATTCCTGGCCCCACCTGCCATGCTGTGCTCTTAGGCACGCTAAACTGGCAATGGAGTCTGGGCGTGGTGGTGCACCCCTGTAATCCCAGCACTTGGAAGGCAAGAAGCAGGAGGATCACTATGAGTCTGAGCTGTGTAGTGAGACTCTGCACAAAAAAAAAAAAAAAAAAGTATAGTGGAAAAGTCCATGTTTAGGTTTGACTAGAGGACTGGTAATAGTCACACTAAAAGTTTGAAAGGACAAATTGGGTCTATGGTATTAGTTAAAGGATTTAGGATCTTTGAGTATCACAAAATACTTAATTCCTACATGCAGTTGAACTATGTCGGTATTCTAGGGAACAACGAGGCCAGGAAATACAAGATTTTGAGTCATGTGCTAGAAGCAACAATGTAACTGATACTAATTTAGGAAAGATAGTATAGAGAGAAGTGAGAATGTAAACTGTCTCTGAAAAGAGTGGATATAGGAAGAAAGAGGGTTTATCTGAAGATGAGAAGAATATTCCTTACGGGCAGTAAGAGAGCTGAATCAATAATTATATGGGAATAGAGAAGAAGGGGCAGTTAGGGATCCCCACATGCAGGGAGATGACACAGTATTGAAGGATTTAATGACAGAAGGCATTGGTGACTACTTATAGTATTGTTTCAGTGTCTCGATGAGGAGAAACCAGATTGTAGTGGGAGGAGGTGATAAGGATGAGGCAGCAGCAAGCATATATTGTTTGCTTGAGAAATTTGTCAGAAAATGTGAAGTAAAAATAGAGTGGTTTGTGGGACATTAGGGTGAAGTGATGGCTTTGAATTTTAGGGGAGTAATGACCAGTGACATTAGTTTGAAAATGATGAATAGAAATATTTATTAATACGATCTATATATATGCATTAGGCAATGACAATGACTCTAGGTATTCCAGATTCTGAGCTATTTGCTGAGGATACAACATGAATAAGTTATGAAGTCTTCATGAAGTTTATAATCTAGAGAGTGAAGCACACATTATACAAGTCAAGCAACAATTGAATTTGTAGTAACAGCTTGTGATAAGTGCTGTAAAGTGTGACGGTGGCCCAGAGGAGGTAAAAACAGGTTGGCTAAAAGGTGCAGATGAAAATAGTAGACTGAAGGAGAGGAGACACTCCCTCTGTAGAAAGAAAGAAAGAAAGAAAGAAAGAAAGAAAGAAAGAAAGAAAGAAAGAAAGAAAGAAAGAGTTCTTAGAAAATGATTTTCTTTTTTTAATAAAAAGAAAAGTGAGAGCTGGATGTGGTGGCACATGCCTGTAGTCCAAGCACTTGGGAGGCTGAAGTAGGAGGATCAGTGCAAGTTCGAGACCAGCCTGGGCTACAAAAGTGAGCTCAAGGCCAGCCTGAACTGCATAGTGAGACCCTGTCTCAAAAAAAGACCAAAAAAAAAAAAAAAAAAGTGAGGACCAATAATTCAGATGGCCTTGGTATTTTTAAGCAAAGGATTAGACAATATGTTGGGCTGAGACTGTAGTGGTGGGCTAGTTCAAGACCTTGGATAGTAGGTCATTATCTACTTCCAACAAGTCTCCAAAATTTTTCAATCTAGAGGAGGGTTTGCACTGTGTGAATGAGATAACTGGAGGGACACAGAGGAATCTATTACGAGAAAGTTTGGGAGCAATCTGAATACTCTTTCACTGAATACCTCTGCAAGACCAACTCAGAGAGGACTGTTAATAAAATTAAGAGTCTAGTTCCCTGTCTTTGTTCTTCCATATTGTGGCTGAGCTTTTAATTTTTTTGCCTCAGCCCCACAGAATTTTAGGATTACAAGGGTATGCCAGCACATTTGGTTTCTCCTTCATCTCATAAAAACTATTCTGAATCCCATTAGAGAAGTTGGAGATGAGGCCAGATCTGCATATGGAATGAATTAAAGACAGATAAATCAAGTGATCAACATGTACTTTTATTTTGGATTCTAAGAATTTTGATAGGCAGAGGGAAATGGCATTCAGGGTGAAAGAAAATGCAATATAAACACTCCAGAGGTTCAGCAGAAAGGTGTAATCAGAGAAGACTGGGGTTTGATTAGGTTAAAAAGAAAGTGAATTTACTGGGTCATAAAATGATATTGGGACAAACAATATCAGTGATAAGTGAGGAATTTTGTTTTTCTTTTTCTTCTTTACCTGAATATTTGTATCCTAGAAAATGAGAGAGAAAGAAGAGTCTTCCCATCTAGGATGAGGAAACTGAGACCCAAACAGATGATTTTGCTTGGCATAGTCATACAGTTAGATAACAGCTGAATTACTTGTGAAATCAGGGATGGGAACCTTGATTCATTGTGTTTCCTTGTAGTTTTATTTATTTATTTATTTTATTATTATTATTATTATTATTATTTTTTGTCTTTTTGAGACAGAGTCTCCCTATGCAGTTCAGGCTGGCCTTAAGCTTGCTTTTGTAGCCCAGGCTGGCCTCGAATTCGTGCTGATCCTCCTGCCTCAGCCTCCCAAGTGCTGGGATTACAGGCATGTGCCACCACGCCTGGCTTTCCCTTGTATTTTTAACAAACCAAAGCAATCACCTTTTTTTTTTTTTTAGAAAATTAAATGTTAATTAAAAATTAAGTATTTCAAAATAATACTCCAAAGTTCAAATCAAATCATGAGTACAACTTAGAGGCCAGAATGTTGTGTATCATGTGTATGAATCTATAATCAGTTCCCAGTACTCTTATAGTATTTGAATAGGTAAATATATCCAAAATATCAACTAAGAAAAAGTTTCCATGGTAGTAAAGAATTACTAAGAATAAAACACAACATAAATACTGGAATGGCAAATATATGACCAGCACTTCTGACAGCTTGGGGATAAGATATCACATAAAGTTCTAGTATGTTGTGTATATGGACAGTGTCCATGATGCTTATTAGTGGCCAGGTGTCAATTGTGGGACTGAGCTGTTTGCTAGTCCCTTGATATCTGTGTTGTAGACCCAGACAGAATCCTGACCCATAGGGTGCTGGAGAAGTCCATTTGTAGAATATGCTGATGGACGTATTTTTCTGCTGTATACAAAAGAATAATTGAAAGACTGCTTTTGTATGCCACTTTTTCTCCTGTGTTTAATTGTTTG
This sequence comes from Capromys pilorides, assembly GCA_004027915.1. NCBI lineage: Eukaryota > Metazoa > Chordata > Mammalia > Rodentia > Capromyidae > Capromys > Capromys pilorides. The sequence continues at coordinate 8,998 of PVKN010037234.1, forward strand.
CCCTATTTAGTGGATTCTTTCCATTCTCCATCATGGAGTTGTGGTCATTTTGATACTTCTCTAGAATATCTTTTAGTAAACTGTGTAAAGTAAAGTTGGCTTTGTCATCATAAAAGTCTTTAGTTGTTCTTTTCCTGGAAGTATTTCACTTCTCCATCAAACTTGAAAGAGAGTTTTGTAGGGTATATCAGTCTGGGCTGGAATTTGTTTTCTTGCAAGACTTGAAGTACTTTGCTCCATGCTTTTCTTGACTTTATAGTTTGTGAAGAGAAATCTGCCATTATACTAATGGGCTTTCCTTTAGATGTGATCTGTTTCTTTTCTCTAGTGGCTTTTAGTATACTGTTCCTGTGCTGAATTTCTGGGATCTTGATTATTATTTGTCTGAGTGTGATTTTACTTGGGTTGTTGTTATTTGGAGTTCTGTATGCTTCAGTTACCTAAATGTCAAATTGTTTCCCCATATTTGGGAAGTTTTCTGCTATTACTTCTGCCAATATTCTTTTTATATCATTTATATTGACTCCTTCTTTCTCACTGATGCCTATTAGTCTTACATTGTTCATCTTTGCATCGTCTTGCAATTATTTTTTCCTGCATCCTAGTTGTTTTTAAGAAATCTTTTCTTACCTTTTCACTAGCTGCAATGGTGTCTTCAAGGTCTGAAAGTCTGTTTTCACTTTCCTTGAAACAGTTTTCCCAGCCTATGATTGAGGTTTTCATTTCCTGTATAGCACTTTGAATCTGTTTCATACATTCTATTACTTTCCTATGTTGCTCATTCAAGGATTTCATCATTTTTCTGTTCTCTATTTTTTATCAGTGTCTTCTTTAGAAGTACTTCTTTCATTATAGTTATCATTTTTTACTTCAGAAATTATTTCTGATCTGATTTCCTCTGTACCTTTCTGCAATTGTCTCTTTACTTCAGATGCTATTATTTCAAAGATTTCAGCTGTGTGATTTCCAATTTCTTCAATGCTGTTGTCTCCTGCATCTGTTCTGGGTGAGTTTAGGACCTGAGAACTCATTGTGCTTCTCCTCTTTGTCATTTTGTGTAGCTCTGCCTTCTGACCTTTGGTGTAGAGCTTTGGTAGAGTTCTTACCTTAGTACCAGATCTTGATCTAGCAAGTTCAAACTTGTCCAGATGGGTGTAGCTTGGGTCTGGCTGCTGTGCTCCATTTCTTCCTGCTGCAGCCCTTGGAGGTAAACCTGATGTGCCACTTTGGCAAAATGTCCTGCCCCTGGATCAGGTAGGTGGGTCTTGTCTCTAGTCTCTCTGCAAGGAATTCTGCCTCAGGGTTCCACACTGGGCCTGCCTGATGAATGAAATTCCACACACATGCTGGGCCTTGTTGCTGGGTCGAATGAGTTTCCAGCGGGCCCAGGGCAGTCTCACTCACACGCCAGGCCTGGTTGCTGGGTCGAATTAAATATTTCTTTGGGTCTCTGTTTCTTCATTCAGTGAATTAGAATCATATCGGTGGTAGTTATCAGTGGCATTCAGTAAATGCTTCCAGCTCTCCACCTTTGGGCACACAGTAAGGTTGCACTTCCATATACCTTTGGCTGTGTAACTTCCTTTGGCCAATGATATGTGAACAAAATTTTGTTATTTCATTCCCAAATGACAGCTCCAAAAGCTAGTATATTATTTAATTCAATCTTCTACTGCTGTAGCTACTGTAGATCCTCTGTTAGGAAAAGTGTCCAGGATCCTGGGACTACGAATGACTATGAGATGCACTACCCTTTGCGGAAGCACTACTCTCTGTAATATGAGCAAACAATTATCATTTCTGTTTATAAACTGAAATTTTGGAATGCTTTTTAACCTATAATTTACAAAGATGAATATAAACCTCATATGTCTTTGTGGGGAGTTACACAAAATTAAAATGCTGTGTATGTACAGTGCATGCCATATAGCAGGCGTTCAAGAGATGGCGTTTACTTTATTCTGTGAATATAATTTAGAATACTTTTGACTGCATATAACTGAACCCAATATCAAAATGACTTAAATAATTAGTGCATTTTTCTTCCTTGTCTTTCTTCTATTACTTTTAAGAATTTTAGAAGTTAGGCAGTTAGGGGCCGGCGAGATGGTTCAGTGGTCTAAAGCGCCTGCTTAGGAGGGCTCAGGCAACTGCGGGGACTGCAGTTCGATCCCTGGCACCACATGCTGCGCCAGCGCCACCACCAGGGCAGGCTGAGCCAGCCACAAAATGAATAAATAAAGAAACAAACAAACACAACAAGCAAACAAATAAATAAATAAATAAAATT
>PVKN010037235.1:0-11282 GCA_004027915.1 Capromys pilorides
TTTTTTTTTATTATTTTATTATTCATTTCATTGACTTTTGCTTTAATTTTTGTGATGCATTTTCTGTTGCTCAATTTAATTTTATATTGGTTTTCTTTCTCTAGTGTCCTAAAATAGAATCAGAAAGATTAGATTACTAATCTCATCTTTTTTTGTTTCTGAATATGACTGCAATGTGACAAATTTCCTTCTAAGCATAGTTTTGTTGCTTTCTACAAATTTTAATATACCATATTTTCAGTTTAATTTAGTTTATAAAATCTTAAATTTTTTCTCTTGATATTTCTTCTTTGATTCATGTGTTATTTAGATTTATATTATTTAATCTACATGTTTATTCCACTTAGCTTTTTGGTATTGATTTCTAGCTAGATTTTATTGTAAGCAAAGAGCACATTTTATATGATTTTTAGGCTTTTACATTTGTAGTGGTACTTGGCAATGTCTTGGTTCGTGAATGCTTCTGTTCACAAACAATTCCATTCACAAACAGAGGTGGTTGCCACAGTTTCGCTTCTGCTAACCAACTCTGCATGGGGTGAACACAGTTGAGACCCATGTCTTAGTTACTTTTGACTCATTGCTGGGACAAATACCCAACACTCAGAATGAAGGAAGGACAGGTTTATTTAGTTCACAGTTACTGGAGGTTTCAGTCCATATTCGGCCGGCCTGAGGCTGAGTGGAATAAGTCAGAGAGCATCCAGCTCATGGCAGCGGAACAGCAACAATCGCGGCAGAGGCAACGGACCAACCAGGGCAACAGAGAGCAACAGCATGCATCTGCCTCTCTGTCTCTCTTTTATATTACATTCAGGCTCTCTGCCTTAGCCTATCCACCTTAGGTCACACCCATAGTCCCAGCAGTACTCAGACTCATAATCCTATCGGTACTAAAACACATAATTCCAGTGGATCATGAGTCAAGTCTCAAACTCTAGAAGTCCCCCCCTCATGATTGCATGAGGCTTTGGGGAGACAACTAGACATAAACCACAACAGTCCAGTTCCCTAAAATCATGAAATGAGTTGAATTCATCAAATGAAGCACTGCTGTATTTGATAGCCTAGCATGTCACCTACTTGGGTGATTGCTCTATGTGAATTTATAAAGCGAATAGAACTGGCCCTATGACACCTCAGAAATACCAAAATCTTCAGGTGGCTCAACTTACTTAATATGGTATACTATTTGTATATAACAACAATAACAATTTGTGTACCCTCTGTATACCTTAAATCATCTCTAGATTACTTATAATAACTAAAACAATATAAATGCTATATAATAGTTGCAATACTGTGTTGTTTAAGAAGGAGTGACAAAAGTTGGTATATGCTCATAAAGATGCAACTTTTCTCAAGTAAGTTTGACTCATGATTGAACCCATGGGTGTGGAACTGGCAGAGATGGAGGTCCCACCGCATATGTTGTGCTGTTTTTTGATGATCTATTCTGCAAACATCAACAATAATCAGTTCATTGATGCCTATGTTTGGTTCTACTCATTTTACTAATTTTCTGTCTTCTAGATTTCTCAATTACTGATAACAATGTGCCGAAATATCCAATGACAGAGTGATCTTGCCTATCACCCCTATTCATTTCAGGAATTTGGGAGCTCTGGTATTAGATACACAGACACACACACACACACACACACAAATTTTGTCTTTTTGGAGGATGAACTTTCCTTATCATTAAGTAGTGCCCTTGATAATCTTTTTCTCTAAAGCCTTTTGTCTAAAATTAACAAAGTTATTGCAATATTCTTTTGATTTTGTTTTCATAGTTTATCTTGTGTTATCCTTTTTCTTTTGTTCTCTGGTTACTCCCCAGATCTTCTCTTTGTGTTTGATGAGCACTTTGAGCATGATATGGCTCGGTGTAGACTTTTTGTCCTGTTTGCTCTTTGCTGGACTTTGTGGTTCTGTGATTTGTCATTCTGTAGACTTACCAATGATTGTAATTTTGTTTTTTTTAAGTTCTCAATCAATACCTCTGTCTGAGTTACTTTTCACTTGTTGCTGGGACAAGATACCTAACACCCAAAATGAAGGGAAGGAAAGGTTTATTTAGCTCACAGTTAGTGGAGGTTTCAGTCCATACTCAGCTTGCTCCAAGGCAGAGGAGCACATGGCAGAAGACAGCCATTCTTGGTGGTAGAAAACAGCAAAGATCAAAAGGAAGAGAAGCAGAAACTGCAGTGTCTAACAAGCCTTTTTCCCTTCTACACTGACTGTGAAGACAGAAGACCTGAAGATCAGAGCTCCTCCAAGGAAGTGGAATGCTCCATCCTTCCTCAATTCCCTTTTGTATCCTTTAAGTGATGAATCACTTTAGGGTGGGGCCTCCATGCCCTAGGGGGTGGAATTGCTAAACTGATCTAGGTTAAGCTTTTAACTTAACTATGTGTCCACCACTACAATGTGTCAGCCACTCCAACCTCAAATATATAGTCTGTCCTTTTTTCTTTTCTCCTCTTTCTTGTATTCCACTGCATGCAGTTTACATCTTTTTGAATTGTCTCATAGTCTTAAATATTCTATGCAGTTCATTTCATTCTTATTATCTCTTTCCACTTTGGTTTGGGCATTTATTTATTGATCAACCTTCAGATCTAATGATTTTCTTCGCCTGTGTTGAGAGGTATAGGGAACTTTAGCCTATGAATGGAGGCTTTAGGTTTTATTATGAGTGTGATAGAAAGCCATGGAGAACTGGGAGGTTCATAAATGTATTGGAAGGCTCAGCCCAGCTGCTGAATGAGGGCAGTTAGACAACTGAAGGCTGTCACTGTCATCCATGCAGAGTGATGACAGCATGCACCTAGCTGGCACCATGGGGGGACACTGGGTGGTGGTCAAATGTGGGGTAATTTGAAAAGTTCATCCAGTTGGACAAAATACAGAAGAAGAAAATTTTTTAAATACTCTTAATATCTTCATTCAGAATGACAGTTCTTTTTATCAGTGATGTAGCTTTCTAGATTTTTAATATATACAGTCATGTGTTGCTTAATGACAGGGGTGCAATCTGAAAAATGCATTGTTGGGTGATTTTGCCATTGAACAAACATCACAGGGTATTTTTATGCCAGTGATGGTGGGCCCTTTTGAGCTTCCGATGATGCAAATGCCTGCTGTGATGTGCATGTCGTAGTTCACCACCTCTGATTTGTGCCCACTACCATAGTTACCAAGTCTCTAGATAATAAGTTCCAAGACCACCGCTGTGTGTAAAGTCGGTCAACCAAAATGCTGCTGTGCAGTATGTGCGGCATAGTTTACTTGCTAACCTGCTTCATCATATATCACAAACATTTTTCCAAGTAAGGAATTTTTCTAAAATTTAACTTTAGTTACTAATATTTGATCATGAGTCCCACCCAAATTTACTTAAGCTATTCTCTACTTTCAGATGTTTCCATTATTTTCTGTTTTCATTGTTTTATAAACACATATATCAATGTGTATTCTATTAACTAAATGCATAAATGATAGCTTCCTTCCTTAGGACCTTTCCTCAATGCATGCCAAGATTTTTGCATGTGCTTAAGAATTTTAATATGCATTTATTAATCATCCTCTAAGTATCCTTCAGCAGCTTGTCTGCAGTACCCCTATTAAGTTTTATCTACTCACCACAAAGTATCATCTTTGTGTTTAATCTTTGCCAGTTTGATAGACAAACAACGTTATCTCATTGCTTTAATTTGCTATTCTTTGATTATAAGTGAGGTTGAGCACTGCTTTGATGACATCGATGGACTCTACCCTTGTCATTACTCAGGCCACACTCAGCTCAGCTGCACTGGCATGAGGGATGTGCTAGCTGGGGGTGAGGGTGTTTCTGTGTGTGACAACTCACATAATTGAAAAGCCTGGGAATAGAAAAGGTCATATTTAGGTCTAATCAAATTTAAAGAATGCTGTCCAAACTTCGTTTCTCACTGTCTTCTCAATTCTGCTTTCTACTGTTATTTGTTGTTGTTGCTTCAGGCTTGTGATAACTGGTGATAGTCACTTCTGCCATTCTTCTCCCAATGATGAGCAAAACACCTATCATATGCCAGAGGCCATAGCAAAAGACTCAGTAGATCCCTTTGGTCCTAGGGGCTAAACAGCCATCCATGAGCAGGCACAGTAGAAATGGGCTAGGAAAATGGACAGGGGGAACTCAGCCAAATGTTGAGATGCCACTCATCATGGGGCAAACATGCAATAGCCCTATAAAAGAAGTGAATGACCCTTCTGTCTTTCACCATTGTTTTCAGAATTTGTCATGACTCTTTCTCCTGAACGTATATCAGCTGGTATGGACGGAGAGTGGTTGGTCAGCCTCATCTTCAGGGTGTAGTACACACTGACTGATTACACACATTGGGCAGGAGACAGCCATATCAGTGGAGAGGAAGGGAAGTGATACACAACTAGTTTAGACATGGACTCACCTACCAGTCTCTGAGAAAGATAGAAACAACCATAATTCAAAGTAGAAATTAAATGAGGACCAAATGCAGATAAAATGACCTAGGGTGATGAGAAAGAACAGCAGAGAAGGGGCATTCAGAGAAGTCTCTGCAGGTGCAGCATGGAGGCAGAGCCCTCAACTCAGAGCTTGTTTCTATAGGTACCAGAAATGATGATGAAATCCCAAGCCCGCAGCACTCAACATATAGTTTCCAAATCTGTTTTTCTCATGGAGCTCTGTGCAAATGACTTATAAATTATAGGCAATTAATTGCATCATTTATATTCCCTGCAGATCCAAGGCAGATCTGGTCTTAGATTCTTTAAAGCAAATAACACAGCCACATTCCGCCCCTATGGCAGATGCCACTTCTTTCAAGTATATAGGCCCATTTGGCCAGGATGCTCGGGCCCCAACTAGCTCTCAAGCACTCTCAACAGACCCATGCCTCAGGTCCTTGGGAGCAACAGGAAAGAATGTCAGGCAGCACCAGGCTGGCCCCAGCTATGTTTGGTCTGCTTCCAACTGGGGAAGATTTTTTTTTTAAGTAAACAACCTTCCTAATAGTTACCATTTTTAATTTCTCCTGAAATATTGGCAGGGGAAGGCCCTGGAGAAGAAAAATGCACCTTGTGAGATTACTCACTGACACAAGGTGCTGTCGTGTCCATAGCCAAGCCAGGATGCCGTCCCGAGGGCTGCGCTGTTCATTCCCTTTCCTAAATTCACATCAATAACCCGCTAACAATAACAAATTGCTACATGACATCCTTACCATGTCGCTGGGACTAGCACCTGATGAGGTGTTTGCAATAAATTCAACTCCTCGCCTTTCCTCTTCTGTTCATATTTTGTAGAGTCTGCTAATGTTTATAGAGTGTCCACCTTATACCATGCACATAGTGCACAAAATAGGGAAAGTCCCTTCTTGTGTGCTATTGGCAATCTGCAGAGGGTAGAGACTTAAACAATGAAAAATAAGCTCATCATTTTAGAGACAGTGGAGCACTATGAAGGAAACAAGCCAGGGTAATGGGAGAAGAGATGGCAGGGAGGGGCTTTTTTCTTCTTGAGTGATTGTCTGCATCTATTTTATGTTGCTTTAGCAAAATAGCTGAGAGTGGATTCCTTCTGAAAAATAGAGGTTTATTTTGTTTATTCTTTTTTTTTTTTTTTTGTATTTTATGGAAGGGCCCACAGGGTCTCACTACTAGATCACACTCACAGTGATTCGCCTATTTACAGCCTCCCAAGAGTGGGATTACAGGCACATGCCACCACGCCCAATCTCAATTGCCATCTCAGTGTGCCCCGGGGGCAGGGCCAGCATGGCCAGCCTGGGGGATTGAAGCCCTGGCCCCTATGCCTGTTTGCAGATGCTTTAATCCACTGAGCTATTTGGTCATCCCTAGAGCTTGATTTTGGATCATGGTTTTGGAGGTGGAGACATTTAAAAGAGTAGTTCCAGCAGCTGCGTGGCTTTTTGTGAGGGTCCCATGCTGCTCTGTATAACACAGAGGAAAAGTAGAAGGAAAGCAGGCAGGTGTGAGGCAGTGGACAAAGATGCTGAACACTTAATTACCACCCACTCTCACAGCAGCTAATCCACTCACATGGGAGCTACCAACTCAGCTCATGTAAAAGACATCACTCCATTCAGGAAGATGGAGTCCTCATGGCCACAACTGTACTTTTAAAGCCCCACAACCCACAACACCATTATATTAGACCCATGCAGCCTCCACTTAAGGTTTTTACTAAGTGTTTTTCCGTTTATGTATTTGGTACAGGGTCTCACTGCATATCTTGGACTCATAGTAATCCTTCTGTTTTCAGCCTCCCCAGTGCTGGGATTACAGGCATGCACCACCACTCCCAGAGCTGGTCACTGGCTCAGCTCATCCCAGGGGTGGGGCTAGTGCAGAGTTCAGGACTGACTGGGGATAGAAACCTGGTCCCAGAGATTGCCAAAGTAGATGCTTTGTGCACTGAGCTATCTCATCAGCCATTACGCATAAGTTCTGATGGAGAAAAGTCATGTTAAATCCATAGCATATACCTAAGATGGCCTCTCTCTGGAGGGGAATTGTAACTTGAGTGATCAATGGGAATCAGCAAGTTGAAGTGCTGGGGAGAACATTCCAGAAAAAAAGAGACAACCCAATGTTGTTAGAGCCATGAACATTCCCCGCCCCCCCAAAAAGCCAGGAATATTAGAGGTAAAAGAAACTTTTGAGTTGAGTCATTCTCGATGTGGAGGGGGAGAGGTTTCTGAGTACCTTCTGTCTTCCTGTATGCTCTTTCCTTCATCCCCATTTTCTCTACCACCCCCAACCCCTTTCCTCATCTCAATCCCTCCCTTGTTCAGGCCTTCAGTATTCTTCAGTGTCAGCTTTGCATTCTGGACTTCTCACACTTACAGACTTCTGGGAGTCCAAGATATTGTGTTTTTTGGAAAGTTTGGCACTTGGCAAAGAGCCAGTGCTATTTCCATCTTGTGTAGAAAATATAGAATTACCGTGAATTATATTGAAAAATTAGATTCATTCACTGCTGTGATAATTTATCTCCCAATCTGTCTCAGAGAGTTAGCAGCTGGTGGGAAAATAAAATGTAATTTAGGAAAAAAAAAATCACTTTTAATCTATGTCTGGCAGGGAGAGAGGCTATTACGTGAGTTTACTGTTTGCCAATCAGGTGGTTTTCTTTAGCACACCTTCAAGTGAAATGTTGTGATAAAGACTAATGGGTAGCTTGTTGTGCTTGTGTGAGTCCTGACAACAGTGGGTGAGGAGCCAGGCCCCGCTAACCAACTGCTCCTCCCAGGTTGTGTTCTCAGGTCCTGCTTGGCCAGTTCCTGCACTTGATAGCACTGGGGGTTTGGTAGTTTCTCTCTTGGGAGTGGAGAGAAACAACTATGAAAGTGTTTGAAATTTTCCTCTGCGAATGATAATGATGGTCATTTTCCTTCTCCGGAGTGTGTGATGATGTACCCTGGAGTTGTCCTGACATCGCTGAATGAGTCAGAACACTGAGCTAATCTTGTTCTGCCCAGAGTGGGGTCCAAAACTCTCTGCCTAAGTGAGTCATCCTCTCACATTAGGTCGGGTGGAGGCTACATAGAAAGAACCAGTTTGAGGTGCTACTGACACCCCTCCTCCATAGCATGCTGGAGTGTAAAGCTGTCTCCTCCTCCTCCTCTTCCACGAAGGAGGACCTGTTCTTCCTGAGCAGGGAAGTGCAGCATGAATGTGGTCCAGCTGCTTCCTAAGGAATGGACTCCTTAAATGGCAAGGGCTGGAAGGCCAGGGGCAACATACACTTGCTGTTTTCCCTTCTTAGCTTAGAACCCTGCATCTTTGGGGAAACTGAAATATAGTGGTCAAGAGCATTCTGGGACAGAATCAAGATCCTCAGGACATAGTGGAGTACTCAGCCCATTTTCTGCTGCTATAACATAGTATTAGAAATTGGATAATTGCAAAGGTGAAGACATACATTTCTCACAGTTCTGGAAGCTGAAAGTACAAAACTAAGGGGGTGCATCTGGGGAGGGCCTTCTTCCATGTTTTCTACATCATCACATGATGGAGGGCATCACAGAGTGTGTGTGTGTGAGAGAGAGAGAGAGAGAGAGAGAGAGACAGAGACAGAGACAGAGGGACAGAGACAGAGACAGACAATAAACCCACTCTCCTAATAACTAACCCACTCCCTCCCTAACAGTGTCAACGGAGTAATAATCCATTAATGAGGAACCCTGATAAGTTTCCCAACTCTTGATAACATTTAAGTGGCAATTAGACTCCCTTGTGGACTTCAAAAGGAACATTCAACCCACAGCACGAAGGTTCTGCCTCACTCACTGTACAGCCTTGGGGGAAGTCTCTTTTCTCTCTCTTGGCTGGAGCTGCCTTATCCATAAGGTGAAGAATCTGGACAAGTTGAGCAGGGCCCCTCTAGCGCAGGAATTTAGACTCTGAGCTTGTAGCTCTGGCTACACAAACATGTGCCCAGATCAGCTCTGCAGGCACCCAGTAGAGCAAGACCTTGTCTGGAAGCCCGAGCCTCCTTGAAACCTTTTCTTGACCTAGGATGTCTCCAGTGACTTTGGAGAAGAGCTGGTGCAGAGCAGAGGAAGCATCAACTTCTAACTGGTGGCTCAAACACTGTGGTGCCTCTTGGTTTCCAAACCAAACAAAGCAAAACAAAATGAAACTAAACAACCAGAGACTCCCCTGAAGCAGCACATCAAGGAGCACTGACAGAGATCCTGGTGCTGAGGCCCATCTTAAAAATCACCTTGCCCACTAGATATTCTCCCACAGAGATCTGTGCATCATCTACTTCCCCCAAGACCTCACTGACTTCTTGAATATAACCATTAAGGCCAGAAAAAAAAGAGAGGAAGAGTTTAATTTAGATTCATCTTGAACTTCCAGGAAAACCAGAGCTCTCCTTAGCTATTCCCCTGCTTCATCCTTGCACCCATCAGGTTCCAAGTATCAGAAGAGTATAAAAACGGGAGGCTTTTGCACAGATGCTACACAGTAGGAAAGTGGGTAGAACTGTAGGGAGATTTTTTGGTAATACAGGGGAAGGAGTGGTCCAGAGGGAAAGAGGGTGAGACTACTAAAGAACGCTGCACTATTCACTCACTCACTCACTCACTCCCTCACTCACTCCCTCACTCATTCTTTTTACTTTTTATTTTCTTGGTACATTTTAGATGTACATAATGATGCCATTCATCACAGGGAGTTTGTGCCTGTTCATGGTATATCTTGCTCTTCCTTTCCCCATTCCCTTCCTCTCCCTTCAGTCCCGTTCTCTTCTTTCTTTACAAAAGCTTTAATGGGCACTCAGGATTGGAGATACAGAGGAAAGAGGAGGAAAAACAGCATCCCTGTTCTAATGCAAACAATATTCCATCTTGGAGAGACAGACAGAAAGCAAACAAGCGTGTGTCCAAGCTACTTCTCGGTAAGCCACACTGTGCAGTGCAATGGAGCATATGCAAAGGAACGCAGGTCACCTCTACAGGTGAGCTGGGTCAGCTTGAGATAATGAGTGAGTGACAACAAAATGTCACCTCCTGAGGAAGATGAAGGGGAAATTAAAGCTGTGAGGTAGGGGTAGCCAGGCTGCACCCAGTCTGTAGAAAGTGGAGTTAGGAGCTGCCTGAAGTTCCAGAAGGATCCTGGCAGAATTCCACCACTATAACCTCTGTGAGATAGCAGATAACATCTTCCAAAACACTGAAAATACTGAAGGAAGAGGGTGATAATTTTAGACCATGTTTAATCATCCACTCAACATGATCTGAAATGTCATCACATCTATAGATCCCAAGCAGAAGCTCACCCATGACAGCATCAAGCGAGGACAGTTTAGGACAGAAAGGCGGAGTGGGAGATGACACGACAACATGGTGGGAACGGGGGCTGCATGTTGGCTCCGCCAAAAATTCCTAGAGCCAACCAGTATTCTACAAACGGGATTTGAAATAGTTTCATCTTCAGAGAGTGTTGCAAAGCGCAAACTAGATAACAATGTGTGAACAGTGCCCAAAGGCGCAATGTGAGGCAGGCAAAAAGCACTGCATAAATGTACTGCATTTGGGAGAAAGTGCATAAATATACTGCATTTGGGAGAGAGAGCTCCTTTGCTTAATTTAGAGATTACAATGAAGGGAGGGCACAGCAAGCGAGATTCGGCACAAACCAAGAGCAAAATGAAAGGTGAGTCTGTGAGATTCTTGTTTCAAAAGAAAAGAATTATCAAATGAAAATGATTACATTTTTGAAAGAAAGAGGCATAAATCACAGGGGCAGGAAATTCAAGACAGATATCAGAAGTTGAAGAAGTAAAACTAGAACAAACAAAATTAAATTAACTGTCTCTTTAAAACTGGAAAATATTTTCTACTATTCCTGCTGGTTTGAAAGGACTCACTGAGCAACAGGAAATGAAAATGGGACAACTAAGGAAAATAGCCCATGGAGGAGTCCAAGACAGAGACAGGCATTTGCCTAATGTGAGAGAAAAATGAAAAGTTTACTACAAAAGGAACAAAATCAGACCAGCTTTAGATCTGGCCACCAAGCTGAGCTCCAGATGAGAAGGAATCTGTAACAGAAAGTGTGATGCAGAACTGTGATATGTCATTCTAGATCGTTGTGGTGCAGGCAACAGGAAGGTGTCCTCAGATCTGGAAGGGTTGAGGGACACTTCTCATGCGCTTGGGATGAAGAGAAGCATCATAGAAGACATAGCCAAGGACCGGCGATATAGCTCAGTGGACTAAGTGCTTGCTTAGGTAAGCGCAAGGGCCAGGGCTTGATCCCCGGCCCTGCATGCCTCTGGTCCCACCCCTGGGCACACTGAGCTGGCAATGGAGTCTGGGTGTGGTGGCGCACATCTGTAATCCCAGCACTCCCGCAGCACAAATCAGGAGGATCACTATGAGTCTGAGCTGCATAGTGAGATCCTCCCCCACCCCCACACACAGCCAAAAGCTTAAGGGTATATCAGATGTAGAATTTAAGACTGAAGAAACCATAATTTAAAAAATTATAAGCTAAATTAGGAGGTGGAGCTGAATCTAAATGGAGCTTTGGCACATATCTCCCAAGGAAAATGGTATGTGGAAAAAGAAAGGTAGTGGGAGCTGGGGAAGAATTATCAATAGTGATTTTTTTTTTTTCTGTTCTTTAATAGAGTTTCATAATATGCAGATATTTTATTTTTGAAATGCCTTTAAATAAGTTACTACTAACCCATATCTAATATTCTTTCTCTTTCTTTT
>PVKN010037236.1:0-11282 GCA_004027915.1 Capromys pilorides
CTTCCTTCCTCCCTCCCTCTTTCCCTTTCTTCCTTTCTTCCTTCCTTCCTTTCTCATTTTAGGACAGCGCCTACTAAACTGCTAAACCACCCAGGCTGTGTTCAGACCTCCAGTCCCTCTTTCCGTCTCCCCATACTCACATCCAGAGCAAGTGCATGCAGCCCTTTCTACACCCTGTCACACAGGTCAGTTCATTTCCACTCTCTTGGTTGTTACATTGCTGCTATCAAGTCACTCAATCCTGATTGTCCTAAACACTGTATTATAATCTGAGATGTTAGAATCTAATGATGTTGCATTTTAAAATAAGTTATGGCAATCATATGAAGTAAGTACTCAAGTTTGGAGTGATATGGCTTGTGTATAAAAATTAATAGGACCCATGTACTCTCTTCTTAAGTCTGTAACACCTCTTTTCAGATGGGCAATGTACCCCGGCACCATCAACCACATCCACCTCCCCAAGGAACCCCCAGAGATGTGGTACTCCACTCTGTGAACTTCCCCAGCCTTATCCCCTGTACTTTTTATTAATTTTAATGAGAAAGAAATGACAATGAGACAGTTTCAAAACAGGTTAGTAGGACTGTTACAATCATTAATACATTGCACATTGCTGTCTTCTCTGCTATACTCTTGAAACTTCTCATAATATAAAAAAAAAAATGTATCTGAACCCTGTTTGCTGGCATGTCCACCTTTTTTGGTCAAATCTCTGCCAAACTAATTCAGTACTGGTTGTAAGATGACACTGACGACAGGGCTGGGGATACAGCTCAGTAGAATAAGCGCTTGCCTGGCAAGAACAATGACCTGAGTTCAACCCCTGGTTCGGAAAAAAAGAAAAAATAGATGATACTGATGAAAACAATAAAAGAAAGTCAGGATCTAATCAGTTCAATAAATCAGGAAAGATCATCTTTGTTACATAAATCTCTCAAATACATTTATTGTTGGTATTATACATATTAATCACATGGAAATGTAGTTTTATATAGGTTAATCATACAATGGTTTGTGCAATGGTTGGCACAATGTGTGTTAAGCTTCTGAGGAGTTCAGAAGTTTAACTGAGTTACTCAGCACTTCTACATCCTGGGGAGTAGAGCAGGACAGGCCCTTAGCACTCTAGGAAGTTGTTCATTGTTCAACCTGAGTAGTCTAGAAGTTTAACTAGGTGACTTGGCAGGGGGCCACTGTCCTCACTCTGTAAATATCTTGAGCCTACGCCAAAGCAGGGCAGGGAGACGGTGTGCATGCTACACCCATGGGGCAGGGGAGACAGCATACAATATAAGGGAGGAGATGAGGCCGGCTCTTCCCTCTTGCTCTGGTTGCTTTTGCTGTCTTCCACCACCTTGGACTGTTGCCCTCTGCCATGTGCCATCCTGCCTTGGCACCAGCTGACTTCAGACTGAAACCTCCACAAACAGTGAGCTACGTAAACCTTTCCTCCCTGAACTTTGCAAGTTAAGATTCTTTAATTTTTTTTATTCTTATTTATCTATTCAGTACAGGATCTTGTTATGTAGCTCAGACCCGTGGTGTTCTTCCCGCTTCAGCCTCCCAGTACTGGGATTAAAGGCATGCACCGCCATGCTTGGTTTCGGTGCCCAGCATGATGTGCTCATTAGCACCCGCACAGCTTATGGTACCAAGGATCGAACCCGAGTCTTTGAGCTTGCCAGGCAGGCACTTAGACTGCCAAGCTATCTCCTAGTCCAGAAGATAAGATATGTTGTCTCAGGAACAGAGAGAGGTAATTAATATAGTTTTGTTCCTTTTGTTTTCTGTTTTGTTTCATTTTATTTTCTCTTTGTGCAAAGAAATCTGATTCTATGGCAAAACAGCCAAGTCATCCAAATTGTAACTTCTAATCATTGTAATATTTACATGAATTATGAGAAATGGAAGCTGAAAACAAACTTTAAAAAAATGTGAGGAACCCCGTGAAGAGGGTGCCAGATTAGCTGCCCTTGAGAAGCTACTATGATAAGCACCTTAATTACAAACCATGTCCAAAGACAGAGGTCTTGGTTTTGGGTTGGTAACAGAGCTGAAATATGAGGGACAGGTGGGAATGGGAAACAGTGAGAAAGAAAAAGGAAGCATCTGATTTTACATCTGAAGGCATAAAAACCACAGGGGTAGAAAATTCAAGAATTTCAGCCAGGTGTGATGGCGCACACCTGTAATCCCAGCACTTGGGAGGCTGAGGCAGGAGGATTGGTGTGAGTTCAAGACGAGCCTGAGCTACAAAAGTGAGCTCAAAGGCAGCCTGAGCTGCATAGTGAGACCCTGTCCAAAATAGACAAGAAAAAGAAAGAAAGAAAGAAAGAAAGAAAGAAAGAAAGAAAGAAAGAAAGAAAAAGAAAGAAGAAAGAAAGAAGGAAAGAAAGAAAGAAAGAAAGAAAGAAAGAAAGAAAGAAAGAAAGAAAGAAGAAAGAAACCTAGTTAGTTTATGAATTTCTTTAGGCAGGGCTGGGGAAATAGTGCAGTAGAATAAGTGCTTGCCTGGCAAGTGCAAGGGACTGAGTTGAATCTCCAGTTCTGCCAAAAAAATAAAAAGAAAAATAAAAAATAAAATAATTCCTTACGGAAGATAGGATTTTATTTTATTTTTTTATGTTCCCAAAATAGTTATTTTTTAAAATTAATTTTAATGAGAAAGAAACAGCAATGAGAGTTTCAAAAAAGGTTAATAGGACACTTAAAATAACTAATACATTGTATATTGTTGTCTTCATAGTAGTTATTCAGAGGATAAGATGAAAACATGATAGCTTGTCCAAACACTATTAGTGGGCTGGCCGAATAGCTCAGCAGATTAAAGCACCTGCAAGTAGGCACAGGGGCTGGGGCTCACAGGGGTGTGCTGAGATGGCAATTGATACTGGACATAATGGCGTGTGCCTATAATCCCAGCTCTTGAGAGGCTGTAAACAGGCAGATCACTATGAGTCTGATCTAGTAGTGAGACACTGAACACCCTGTAGACCCTTCCAAAATAATAAAAAATAAAAAAAACACTATTAGTACAAGTCTTTCTTCTCATTAAACTAAGAGAAAGTAGCTGTATATCTATCCTAACTAATATATATATATATATATATATATATATATATATATATATATATTTTTTTTTTTCCCTACAAAATTATCTTTCATTTATATCCCCCTTTTCTGTTTTCTTTTATCAGAGATGCAGAGATGGGTGTTTCATTACCATTCAAATATTATAGGTACTTGAATTCAGCAAAATAATACAATATAATTCAATAATCCATAGTAGTAGTGAGTTATCAGCAGATCTGGCACTGTCAGAAGTCGTTGAGACTTTCACAGCACAGCATATTATTATGGCTTTACTTTTTATACCTTGTGGTTATAGTTTCCTGCTGGATGGTTAAGACCAAGATAAAGCAAGGCCTATATACCAAAAATGTAACTTTTGTATCTGACAAGGTCAGTCAAATCCTCTCAGGATTTACCCTGCAACCATGTACAGCAGTTTATAGATATTTTGTCAGTGTCGGCCACCTGGATGAGTCACGGCCATTGCTTGACCAATTTGCTCTCTGAGGAAAGTGATTGATAATGTATATAGTGTGCCTAAGAAGAGTCGCCTAGAGAGAAAACATTCTCTCAAGCTTTCGCAGACAGACTGGATTTTAATCAGCAAGAAGGAGATTATTGGACGTCTCTAAGCCAAGAAAAGAATGTGTTCTACTATAAAGTACTCTGTAGAAGGCAGGTAGATTTAATCAGTAGGGGTAAATTTAAAGACAGATGTGGTTTTGCTTTAACCCAAGTTTGAGGAACTAGAGTCTAACCAGGACCCTAGTAGAGGAATTGGTACATTTTGAAGGAAAGCAGCACTTTTACAGTGCATGATTCAGTATTAATGATTTCAATTAATCTATGAGAATACACTTAATTCATGCCACCAACTTTATAATTGTAAGCTAAAAATGATATGGGATTTGGACTAAATATATTTAATTTGTAGTTTCTACCTTAGATGCTAAGCATGCATCTAACAGGGAAGTTTATATTAGATTTTTTGTTATGCTCCATTCTATAATAATTTCATATCAGACATATATAATATAACATAATATTGAGATGAGTCTGGGCCAAATTTTCTATGCCTCCTCTGATACAAAACACAAACGTCTCACAAAATAATCATCCTCATCAATAGGAACTGTGCTCCAGTACTAACAGAATCTAAAGTAAAATAAAATGAGAAGTTTACTTTCTCTCGGGTAAAAGAAATCTAGGGCAAGTGTTACCTATGTTCTCCACTCCTTATTTTTCTGCTCCATCTATGAAGTTTGAGTCATCGAGATCATAACAGAATTCTTGACATTCTGATAGCACATTTAGATCCAGGCATGTCTCAGTTATTCTCACACTGCTGAAACGAAATACCCGACACTCAAAATTAAGGGAGGAAAGGTTTATTTAGTACACAGTTAGTGGAAGCTTCAGTCCATGCTCCACTGGCTCCAAAGCAGGCTGGCACATGGCAGAGGGCACAAGTTCACGGCAGTGAAAAACAGCAAAGCAAAGGGAGGAGACATAGTGGCGGCTTCTTCCAAGCCTCTCTCCCTTCCTTCCACACTAAATGTAAAGACTAGAACTCCACCAAGGAAGTAGAACACAGTCTTTCCTCAGCCCCTTCATATACCCTTTATATGCTGAGTCTCTCTTGGGTGGGCCCTCCATGCCCCAGGAAGGGGCCTCCATGCGCTAGTAGTGCAGTTGCCAAGCTGATCCAGCCAAGCTTCTGATCCCTCAAGTTGATGCAATGTATCAAACATCACAAGGCAGAAGGAAGGTCCTGCTCTTTTGAATTACCTCCAAAGCCTTTTCCCTGGACTCGGGCCTTTGCTCCTTGGCTCTCTCTAGCTGGAAGAGAAACCCAGGTGGTATCCTTTGCTAGGTGTGCCCATGAACACCTCAAATGACACCAGGTCTGTGAGTAAGGCAGGAAGAGGTAGTGAGTACTGCATAGGTCCCTAGCAGTCACTTTCATAGCCACTGGATCTCCTTTAAGCTTTGCACATTGTTGACTAGACACCAAAGGTTCTATAACCAGAAACCCAAAATCTCTCCCAGAAACCCCACTCTTGGTTGAGCTTTCTGTCAACTTCTTTTCCATTTTGCTTGCTTCTCCAATTCTGCCCCTCAGGTTATCCTTTCAAAGGTGCATCACAAACTTCAAGAAAGTGTGTAGGAACAAGGAAAAGAAGTTGATGACTGTACCTACCCCAAGGAACATCTGGGCATAGTAACGGTACTGAGAATCACCTTAAAAAGTGCCAAAGAGAAATCCAAGAATAATCAGAGATCCATTAGTAAAATCACCGAGAACCTTCTAAGTGTTCATAGCCAGCAGACATATCAGAACAAACACATAAAGCACAGTAACATAATTGTAGGCCTCAAAAAATGTCCAAGAGGCGATAAAGGTAACAAGAAAATTCTGAAATATTTTCTAGTTTTTGATATCACACTTGGTAAACACATAGCCAAATAAAACAAATTAAAAACAGACTGGAAATGTCCCTGCTGTTTAGGAACTGCCAGATTGAGATTTAGAAGCAATAAATTCTACATGCCCTACCTTCTAAAGGAGCAACTGGCACTGTACTCCTGGGTTCCAGGAGCCTCTTCTGGAACCTTCTAGGAAGCCAAAGTCAGCCCCACTGAAACCAACTACTGTCTTGTCTTCTCTTGCCCCATCAATGATAATACACACAGAGCTAGAGGAAACTGAGAAGTGGAGTGCAGGCAGAAGAGGTCAATGGTCCTCTACAGAATGCGGTGGCCAGGAGAGAGGCCAAGGGAAGTGAGAATGTCCAGGGCATCATTTCAGCTTGGCAGCAGGGAAGTATAAGAATGCTGACTGCACTATGCTCCCCAACTGCATGCTTATTGGAGATTCTCCTGGGGCCCTCTCATGGTGGCATGGTATCCACCCATGGGAGGGTGCACATTTCCACAGACAATGGTGCACCTCTGCCTACCCTGAAGATTTCTGAAGACAGAATCTTGCTGGAGTGGCCCAGAGTAGAAAAGCAATGAATTGCATAACACAGTACTTACAAAAAATAAGGGGATCAGTGGGGGGGTCAGGCTTGAACTCTAGGTCATTTTTCAACTCTTGCTGGCCAGCAGCTTTTAAGTGTTAAGGTTAAAGCAGGAGCTGAAAGTTTTTTAGATTAAATCAGTAGCAGGAAAAATCAGACCTCAGGGAGAGGAAGCAATAATGCCATCTTTACTTTCGAGTGTTTCCTTACTAGACTTTTGTAATGCCTCTTGTCTTTCTTTGTCCAAGTTGCTTCCTGTGCCTCTGATTAATGACGCCATCACACATGCATGGATTGACTGGTAGATTCTCCAGTGCTGCTGCCTTCAGCACTGCTTCTGCGGATCACAGCATTCACTTTATTCAGCCTGCTTTTATATTCCTCTTGCTGTATGACTGCCTCTCCTCTCCTTTTCTGTATTCCTCCTAGGGCTCATTCAGATCATTAGACCTCTCAAACTAAGCTCCCCCACCCACCTCCCCCGCTTTCTCCATGATGTCATGGAAGTAGAGTGGGGGGGGGGCTGACACTTGTATTACTGACCACAATTTTTAATTGAGGATTAGAATGTACATATAGGTGTTAAATCGCACTTCTGATCTTCCAAGGATTTGAAAGTAGAGGAAAGAGTAATCAATATCAAGTGAGGAAGGTCCCTGAAAGGTGTCAGCATCACAAGAGTTCTTTGACATAAATAAAGACAGCAAGAAATAATAGTTGAGAGAAAACTATGCCTGTCAGTGAAGGTTTCGGGGAAGAGAAGAGAAGAAAGCATTATGATAGATTTCCAGATGATGAGTTCTATCTCTTTAGTGAAGACATGTACTATAAAATATATTTAAAAATGTACAATAAGGGTGAGCATCAAAACTGCACAGCACCGGGCTTCAGAAGAATAGCAAACATCAATAGCAGCGGCTGAAGCAAATAGGAAAGGAAACTGATTAGAGGCATTCAAAATGGATTTAGGGTGCCACCTGATCAAGTTTTCACTTAGTTATCCACTCAATAAATATGTATTGGGCTCCAACTCAGTCCCAGGTATTTTACTGATTTCCAGCACAAACTTCCTAACAATGCTCCAAGTCGGAATTAAAGGAGACACGTGCAGAGGACTTGTAGTGTGCACACAAGCAGCCGTCTCACGGCACTCCTTGGGGCTCTGGTCAGAAATACGGCTCCGCTCACTGGGTTTCCTTTGCTCAGAGCAGACGCCTGCATTCCACAAAAGGACTTCTCATGTGGAATGCACAAGATCTCTCACTACATGAGCATGCAGGGTTTGAAGACTTCATAAACTATCGCCACTACTTACTATAGACCTACTTCTCCTAAAGGGTTTTTAGGTCACAAGAGTGTCTGGGTGTCTGTCACCTTCAGTGGAAGAACTTAGGCTTCCCTATTATTTCCTAAGACACATATCTAAAATAAATTATATCAGGAATATCAATTTATAAAATGAAAATGTGATTATATACATTATACTCAGGGTTGGGGAGATAGCTCAGTAGAATAAACACATGCCTGGCAAACACAAGGGCCTGAGTTCAATCCTCGGTTCTCCAAAAACAGAAAAACATTATATTCAAAAAGAACATTTTAAGAAATGAACAACCATGCTGTTTAACCAGTACCAACTTTCCTGCCCCTCAGGTTAATATTTCCTAGAATCCTGAACAAGTTAGACCCATTTATATGGCTGAGACCCAGTCGTGCCAGCTGAGTTCTCTCTTCTTCTTCTCCTTTGCAAAGTCTACCAATTATTCATGGGGCATCTCAAGCTCTCTATTTTTTTTTTTTTTTTTTTTTTTTTTGGCGGTATCAGGAATCAAACTCAGGACCTTATGCTTGCTAGGCAAGCACTTATTCCACTGAGCTATCTCCCCAGCAAGCGCTATACTTTTGAAACTAAACAGTTTAAGATTTACCTAAAAATTCTAGCATGCATAAATTGCTGAATATATACTTTAAATGTCAAATTTTAAGTTTGTGGTTCTGCATTTAAAAGAGAGAAGTCCAGCCAGGCAAGGTGGCACACATCTATAATCCCAGCAATCAAGGCTGATACAGTAGGATCACTTAAAATTTCAGCTAGCGTGGACTATGTAGTGAGTTCAGGCATTCCAAATTACATAATGAGACCCTATTTCAAAACAGAAAAAGAAAAAAGGAAATATCCTGGGCCCCACCAAAACAGAATAAAAAGCCAGCAAGTAAACAAACAAACAAACAAACAAACAAAAACAGCTAGAATAAGAAACCCCTTGAAAATTTAAAAATGCAGATATCAGGGGTAAACAATCTAAATTTTGAATTTTAAGAATAAATTAAAACTCAGGAATGAAAGGCCCTAAAGTTTTAAAAGCACACAAATGTAGATCTTTTAGTGACACATCAAAGAAATATTATAATTATTAATTAAATTGAGCAAAAGCACAGGCAAACTCATCAGAAAGACCACACCCACGCTCAGAAATAGCAGAGTCCTGTTGACTCAGATGGCTCACGCCATCTCTCAGGAATGCGATTTGTCCGTGGCAGCATGAGAGGTGAGGAGATAGACCCATAAACACAGGGCTCTGATTCAGCCTGAATGTCAGTGATTTTAATGCCAGACACACATACACTTTCAGCTGGAGGGTATTTGTCAAGAGCTGCCATGGAGAATGCTCCCACTTAGAAAAAATGCACACCCTTAGCAACCAATAATGAGGAAAAATACAAACCCACTGATCAGGATTTGGACATTGAAAAAAACACAGTATGATTTGGCATTCTGAAGTAATGCTAAATCTCCAAACCAGATCTAGCAAGACTGATTAGATTCTATAGGTATCACCTACGCTGCTCTTTCTTTGTGTTCAGCGGGAATTTTGCCCAGAGAAACCATAGGAGCTCTATCACATTTCTTAAATTTCCTAGGCTGTCTTCTCAGCACCTAGCAGTGGGAATTTCTTGGAGTGGTGGATTACAACCTGTGCTTTGCCAAGAGGAATTTCTGTGTATAAAGAAGACAGCCACCACTGAGGAACAGACAGGAAGAGGAGAACCAAGCCAAGTTGGAGTGCAACCCAGCACTTTGGATCCCTTCTACGTTCTGATCCCACCGTAGACATCTACTCAAAACACTGGGTATTCTGCAGAGATAACAGATTATGACTAAAGAAAGGATGAGGGAAAACATCCTGCCACGAGATTATGAATGCAAGTCTTGCACTTCTGTCATCATTATTCAGAGTGCTTATGACAGAGGTTGGTTACATAACCAACGCAAGTTGCCTTTCCCTCTCTGAATGCTTACTTTGTTAAAATTTGCTCAGCATGTGCATAGACACTGAGCGTGTACCTACCCCATCACATTCGGTTAGTTTACCATTTTATTTGTAGAAGTTAGGCAACCAGACATTCAAACCATGTGCAACTACTTCATTAACAGGAGTCAGAAAGAAACACAGGAGAGCAGACAAAAAATGACAGGGAGATGTGACTTATTAGAGAAGTGACAGAGTATTTCCTTAGGGAAGGAGATTTAAGCAAAAGGAATAGGAAGGTCGGGAGTAAAGAGAACATTCCAAGACAAGGGCATGACATAAGCAAGGCCTGAAAACAAGGAGACATATGACACAGTCCAAGAACACCAAGATTCATGTGTCTGCATTGATGGGTACGTGGCATTAGGTAGGAACCATGGTGTTACTAATGGATTTAAAGGAAAGTGGAAAAGAACATGCTTTCCATCGTATAAAACTCCAGATGGCTGTAGAAATTAATACAGTCTGGAGTTTTGCACACCACAGAATAAGCAAGTTAGAAAAGAAACAGAAGGCCTTTGAACACAGACTTTTCCTTTTACTCCAGCCTTCCTACACCTGTGCCCCACTATCTCGCTCATTTTTGTCATCCACCAAAGAACAAGAAGATTTCAGTGTGCACTGATGCCAAAAGCCCTGAAATGAGACCTCGTTATCACTCCTTCCCATACCAAACAGGGCTTCTTGAGAACCAGAAGACATGGGATTGAAGGTCTTCTAAGCCTGGACCACAGAAAGCAGAGGGCCTTGCAAATGGAGATTCCTTTGTGTTTCCATTTGTGAGAGGCAGAGCCATGCAAAAAAGCAACCGCTGAGAAGCGGGACACTCCCTCTGTTCTGTCTCCTCTTCTCCCACTCCTTTGCCAGTGGAATTTAAAAAATGAAGTGTGGGAGGAAGGCTGAGAGGGCCTTCCAACAAACTCTCGCTCACTCATTAATTCTTTTATTCCACAAGCAAATGTTTATGGAGGACCTACCAGTCCCCACTGAGGATAATCATGTGAGGATTCCACAGATCTGTGCTTTCTACATTTATTTAGTTTTACAGCGACACAGAGGAACAAGGCACCTAGGGAAAATTCTCATCTGAAGCACCATATCAACTGTTTTATGTACATATGTTGTTCACCATAAGCCTGATTTGGATTCTAGCTTCCTGGACACAGGCCCAGAAACTGGCTCTCTGGCATCAAAAAGGCTTAAGAGCCAGGGATCAAGGAAATGGCAGGGAAGAAGGAAGAAGGGAGGAATGTCCGTACCCATGGTGAGCACCGGAGGGCAGACAGGGCACACTAACGACAGAGTACGTGGACACCGTTGCTGGGCACGAGCTCATTTCACTTCTCTGAACAGTGTATCAGGAGACAGCCTTGCTTGGAAGAGATTTTCAAACCAAAGTCATCAATAAAGCTTGTGCCTACTCTAATAAGTGCTGTCTACAGACCATTTTGTCTTCTGTCTCCCACGCACTGAATACCTGGGGAAAACTGAGCTGACAGTGATGCATACTAAGATATCAGGCAACTAGTGCAAAGAGGGGCAGAGTAAAAGAAAGGCTTCTGAACATTTTCACAGAAAAAAGAATGCAGAGTGAGGCAGAGAGGCACTATTACTACCACAGGCCACTGGACTACAGGGTGAATACGAATTTTGAGGTATATTGAACTGCAGATGGTAAAGTTGATTTTGAGTTGAACTGTCTAGAAACGAACAAAACCCAAAAAAAGATTTAGACTAATTAATTCTTCCCTGAAAACTTTCCAAAGGCTTGGAAAAATCCTTTCAAGCAAGACATCATAACCCTGCATCAGCCAACAGGATTATTAGCAGGGTCAGAGAAAGGGCTAGATACAGAATCTCTCTCTCTCTCTCT